>VSMD01042238.1:0-47534 GCA_008750895.1 Mirza zaza
TCTTTAGTGGATATGGTCCAGCGCGTCATCATGACTAATGTTACTCGCTACGATTTGGAGAGCCAGGCCTTCGTGTCTGATTTAAGACCATTTTTACTTAATCTTACTGAGCATTTTGTACATGAGTTTATCAGTTTTGCTCGATCTCCTTTTCGAATGGTAGGGTTTGACCAACACGCTAATTATGGTCACCCTGCACCTTCCAATGCAGAACGCCGCCACTCTGCGTCTTCAGTCATAACAATATCTTCAGATGAGTCTGAGACCCAAGAGCGAGATACTGACGCAGCCAGTGTCAGTCAGGCACCATGGGGTGATGAACCACCGGGACCATCTTGCACAAGCTCAGAACAGGTGTATGTTTCTATGTCTTCCCTTGTAAGTGTTTCTGATAGTTCAGATGAAGAACTGGTTACAGGGAGAGCCACGTCTCAGATACAAGGAGTACAGACCGCTGAGGACTTAAACAATGGCAGTGATTCTTCTTCAGATGACTGTGTCATTGTTGGGTTTGCTAAACCACTAGCTGAGAAGATCCCAGAAATTATTGAACTGTCTTCCGATTCTGACGAGGTAAGTACTCAGGAGGAAATGGAGACAGCAGGGACACAGGAACAAGACCAACCTTCAGGTTCTGGTGATAGTGATCTTCGTAGACGTTCATCTCGGCTCTCTCTCCTTGCAACTGATGAGCCAATAAATGAAGGTCGTCCTGATTCATCAAAGGAGGAAGAGGAACCATCTACATCATCATCCGCCAGAGTCTTGAGCTCATCTTTGAGCGGAGACAGAGTATATTCTCCATACAGCCATAGATATGAGAAAAGGGCAAGATCAAGAAGTTCAGGTTCAAGTTGCCAGAATAGAAATGAGTATGATAACAATCCTATAAAGCATCCTGGGAAGAAAATAATGAAAAGCAAAAGATCAGGAAATAGGGAAAGTAGCCCTAGAGGAAGAAGAGACAAAAAGACATCAAAAGCTAGAGAGAGCACTTGGTCTAGCAGCCAAACTCTGGCTCTAGGTAGTGAAAGCACAAGCAGATCACGATCTCATAGTAGTGATCATGCTAAAGGAAGGTCACGGAGCGGAAGTGGAGATTGTTATCATTTAAGAAATGATTATGGAAGCAGATACACGTGGGACAGGGATGACTACGAATCATCTTACAGGAGAAGGGCTCTGTCTAGACCTTATTCTTCCAGCCACTCTTCAATTCCAGAATCTGGAATTCAGTCCTTTCCTGAAAGAAAAATTTCCAGGGAGAAAAATAATCCCAGCCAAAGAAAATATTACTATGATGAAAGGCACAGATCAAGGAGCCTGTCTAGTAACAGGTCAATAACTTCATCTACAAGGCCCGGGCAGGTGAGCCACGAAACACCTGGAGGGAAACGAAAGTACAAAGCACGGCATTTGGAAGGTACTAACGAAGTGGCTCACGCATCTCATGAATATTCTTCTGCTGTAAAGAACAGTCGTTACCAAAAATCTCACTCAGAATTGGATGAGAACTACAAACACGAGAGTGACAGCTTTTCGGACAACCTATCATCAGACGCAGAGACAGAACACAAGAGGAGAAAAAGGGCCCGGAGCCCCAGTGTAGAGATCGTTTATGAAGGGAAAGCTACCGATACAACTGTACATCACAAAAAGAAAAAGAAGAAACGCCATGGAGACAGTACTTCGCAGTCCCCCGTTGTCATTATCATCGACAGTGACAGTGACGAGGATTCTGAAGTAAAAGAAGATGTAGAATATGACAATAATGGGCCTTAAGACCCTCTAGAAGATGAGTTTTAGGCTCCTTCCTTGGAACCATTGGAAACTGAAGATGCAGTTACAAGAGAAGATGAATTTGGTGTCCTGGACAAGGAGTGTAATATTACTGCACTTACTAACATCTTTGAATAATGCCAGCAAAACTGTACCTAATATTTCCACCCCCAGCAACTTCAGTTGAACTGACTCTTGATATGAGAAAAGAGAGCACATGTGCCTCTGATTTGGAGACCAGCCCAGTAATGTTGCATCCATTCGAACTCATCAAGGCAATTGCCATCTCCACGGACATCGTTAATGTCAGTGTCTCTTAGCAGAGACCAATACATCTTAAAACTGCCAAAGTAACTCATTGAGAATTCTGGCAGTATAAAAAGGAAAAAAGGAACAATGGTATCTACTACAGTCTACTTAAAGATGACTTTTGGTGAAAACTCTTTTCCCGCTTAGAATATTTTAAGTGATTTTTCTGTGTGTGTGTTAATTTGTTGAATTCATTATTTGTTCAGAAAGTATTTATGTCCCCCCCTCAGAGATACACACTTTTAAATGAAGAAAATAATATTGCTAGCAGTTTATTGAAAACTTAGCATCCTTTTTAAATAAAAATAAATAAATGTTAGAAGTTATTTTATATTGAATTTTGTTCTTTGAGAGTTGTTATGGAAATGTGTTATAAGCTAGGAGAATCCCTTCGGACAGTCATTATTTTATTTTTCTACTTGAAAATGTGTATGATTCAACACCATTTCTTCAGGTTAAAGAGAGGCATTTTAATCTGCACAGTTTGTCTTGACTTCTGCCAAAAGGAAAATTTACTACTTCCTTTATATACTTGTTAATCTGGACTGCTGGTAAAACAAACATGTACTCAACAAAAGAAAAACTAAAACAGCAACACTTTAAAACAAGAATCAGCAAAAACATACAAAAAAAGAATTACCAAGGGAAACTATTTTCTATCTCAGGAATACATTAGAACATGCTAAGGCTTTCCACCAGGAAAATTAAGAGAAAGGTCAAACCGAACTTAACGGGGAAAAGAATTATTGATCATCGTGGCTGCTCTGCCCTGCTGCTTTCAGTGTAGTCAACTCGCTCATGGAACACTAACAGTTCCCCTAGGACTAGCTCCTACAGTCAGCCCACCACCCTCTGTCCTAATATCCATTACTCTTTCTTCACCTCCATCTCCTTCTCCACACCATGTCCCTCACTTACTTTTGTGACTTGTGTAATTCCTCTTCTCCAACACTTCTAATGATTTTCAGTATGTCATGTTGTCTTGTATCCAGCAAACTCACAGCGCTGAGTATAAGAAGGTTCTTCCTACCCTCAGCTCTGCCTGATGCCAGTCTAGCCCCTGGTCCTACTTGCCATCAGAGTCCCCTTTGAGTTCTTAGAACTGAATACCAGCAAGACAGTGATGACAATTTGATTAGTGTTCTTCCCCAGAAGAGGAGTGTCATCTTATTTTATATGCATAACTATAATAGTAACAGCAGCTAATACTTCTTTAGCACTTATTATATTTCAGGAACTGTTTTTGGTGTTTTACATGTATGAACTCATTTAATGCCTATAAGCACTATGTGAAGATGGAAGATTGAGGTCCAGAGGGGTTAAGTAACTCATCTAAGGTGATGTACATAGTATGTGATGGTTCTGGAATTAAAACCTGAATAATCTGCTCCAGCATTTGTGCTCTTAACCACTATGCTTTGCCATACACAGCCTCATAGAAATAAGGGAGGTGTATAGGAAAATACACCAAATCATAACAAAAGTCTTTGTCTTATATGCCAGGAAATGTAGATAATGAGACTCAATTAATTCAGGATAGAACTCACTACATTTGGTGCGTAAAACTGAACAATCACACTTCACAGTTGGGAAACTGAAAAACAGAATCCAGACGTTTATGAAGCTGATGAATAATCATAACACCAATATCAGTAACACTTAGCCAATTTAAGACAAATTCAAATGGCAGGAAAGTTCTTCATCATGGTGCACAAGGGTATGCGGTAGCATGTAGTTCCAAGCATGACAGACATCTGTGGGTGTAACTGTTCAATCATTCAAACCAAATTGAGACAAAGACAGTGAGTAAATCCACATTGTACAGAGAGGCGTTGGCACCAGCCGTGATGGGGTTCAAAAGCAATGCGTCAATAAGGCATTGCTGTTTCCCTAGATTGTGTGCCTGTCCTGGTGTCTAGTGTTTGCTGGGCAGCAAATTCTGGCTCATTGGTTCTTGAAGATTTTTATCAATCAAAAACATTATAAAAACCTGGGTAATAGTAGGGAAGAAGACAGGCAAGCCCTAGGTAAATCAATACTCTCCAAATGGAATTATATTAGAAACTATTAATACTATAAATTGAACCATCACCATACCAGTGATGGTTCTTTACTTCAATGCAGTTAATCCCACAAGAAACATACAAGGAGGATTTGCTTAGCCCTGTTACATGAGAGGAAATGCAGGCTCCTAAGGGACTAACTCAGTCAAGACTTCACAGCTAGTCATATTAAAGTTGGATTCAAATCCATTTTTTTAGGACCACAAACGCTATTGAGAAATAAATAATGGTTGATATCAAGTACAATTCTTTTGTCTTTTATGCCTACAATGCTGAGTGTGGACTGGCAGGACATGGTGAAACCTGTGGGGGCCACAGATATTATCCAGGTCTTCTCTCAGGCTCTTCCTTTATACACCCCACATGGTACACTCACAGAAACAGCTGAGAGAGCCTCGTAAGAGTGTATTGTGAGGAACACAGCTGTGCCACAGGGGCCTAACCTTTCCCCTGTCTCCACCAAGGAACACAGCCTTAATCAAAACTCATAAGGGAAAATCTGCATGACACTGGGTTAGGCAAAGAGTTTTTGGAAATAGCAAAAATATGACCCACAAAAATAAAAATAAAAACGAAAAACTTTTTCTGCATGAAAGATCCTGTTAAAAGAATGAAGTGACAAGATACAGGCTAGGAATATATATATATATATATATGCATATTACATCTCTGAGAAAAAACTTATGTCCAGAATATACAAAAACTCTCAAAACTCAATAAGAACATCATGAACAATCTAACAAAATGGGCAGAATATCTGAACAAAAATCACTTCGGTAAAACTGATTACTAGATGACAATTAAGCATATAAAAAGATGCATTATTAATAATTAAGGAAGTTCAAATTAATACCACAAGGTGATACCACTACACACCTACTAGAATGCCATGAAAACCAAATTGAGAACAAAAAACTTGGCAATATCTAGCACTGACAAAAAGGTGAAGCAACTGGAACTTTCATAAGTTGCTTGTGGGAATTACAAATGCTTCAGCCACTTTAAAATAGAAGTTTGGCGGTTCCTTATGAAATTAAATATGTACCTATACCCCACACAAAAAAAGCTGTACACAAATAGAGGAACTTTATTCATATACACCAAAAATTGGAAGGAAAAACACAGAGATCCTTCAACTACTTAATAAAAAACTGGACTATCCATACAATGCAATATTCTTCAACCACAAAAATACAAGCTATTAACTCACACCACAGCATGTGTCAATCATAAATACATCTTACTAAGTGAAAGAAGTCAGACTGAGAAGGCCACATAATGCATGACTTCATTTCTATGACACCCTGGAAAAGGCAAAAGTAGAGGGACAAAAAATGGATCAGTGGTTGCTGGCTTTGGGGATTTGGTGGAGGGTTTGTCTACACAAGGGAATTAGGGATAACTGTGGTGGTCGATGCATGACGCTATCATTTATCAAAACCTACAGAACTGTAAACCACAGGAGAGAAACATTCTGCTTTTCATTTTTTAAATACATTTTACTATGTATATTTGAGTTTTACAACATGCTATTATGGGATACGTATATATTTGTTACTTCACATCCTTTTACCTACATCGTCCCATTTCCTCTGGCCTCCCTTGCCCTTGGTAAGCCACTGTTTTATTCTCTATCTTCGTATATTTGACCTTTAACAAAAAGAAAAAAAAATGATTCCACATATAAGGGAGATCATGCCATATTTTTCTGTCTGTCTCCGGCTTATTTTCACAAGTGACATAAAGAGGTGCAGGCAAGCTTGCTAGAAAGGAAGTGGTATTATTTCCTTACTTATAATACTCAAAACTTCACAATATTAGAAAGCCTTTCATGTCAGACAATTCCAGAAGGTTTAATCATTATAGAGCCCTCTGTTCTGGGGGCCCGGAGGCACCCTACAGAGCGAACACGAGGATCTGCAGTGAAAGAACCCGAGTCCCATTGATGTAACAGCCTTATTAAATCACCAAAATACATTAATCACAGATCCCGGCAACAATACCATAGCGTAGAGAAGACTACTCAACAGCTTTGGGAAAATACTGTACCCATTGTTTAAATGTCTGGCTCTGAGAAGTGGCCAATGGTAGCAATGTCACCTGTGTTTAACTCGGATGCTTGTATAGTTAGTCTTTTAGTGTTGTTACTCTTTTTTAGAGGATATGTCTTTTCATCACTAATTTCTTATATAGGCTTTTATTTATAGATACAAATGATCTTAAAGCCTACATTAAATATAACTTCTTTGATTCAAGAAAGCTATTTGAACTTCACATAAAGACATTAACATTTAAAAAGGGAAACTTGAAATGCAGTTATCTAGAAATCAAGCTAGATTCTATATACACATTAAGTTTTAAAACAATACAATCACTAAGTAGACACTAAGTGAATAACCTTTTATGAGCTCTTACTATAAGCCAAGTAATCCACGCAAAGTATCCAGCATTTGATCCTCACAATCACACTATTACATAGGTGCCATTATTGTCCCCATTTTATGGTTGAGAATATTAAACTCAGAGGGGTTAGGCAATTTATCCAAAGTCACAAAGCTAGTAAGTGGCAGAGGTTGGATCTGAAACAAATCTGTCTTATTAATTACAAGTCTTATTAATTACAAGTCTCTTATTAATTACTCAACCAGTGCTGTCCCATAGAAATATAATGCAAACCAACTATATAATTTAAAATATTCTAGTAGCCACAATAAAGAGTTTGAAAAGAAACTGAGAAAATTAATTTTAATAATACATTTTACCTATCCCAATATATTGAAAATATCATTTCAGTACATAATCACTATAAAATTATTAATTAGATATCTTACTTTTTTCATATTAAGTCTTTGATATCTGGTGTGCATTTTACACTATAGCACATCTCAGTTTGGGCTGGCTACATTTCCAGTGCTCAACAGCCATGTGCAGCTAGTTCCTACTGTATCGGACAGTGTAGCACTAGACCATTCATTCATTTAGCAAATATTTCTTGAGAGCTGCTATGTATCAGACATGCAAAACAAAGACCTGCTCTTCCTAAGTTTAGAGTCCTTGGAAAGAAGGAACACACAGGTAAATAAATCTATAATTAAGCAATCAAATATCAGATAGTGATGCGTGCTATGAAGAAAATGAACTACCACAATATCATAGAAAGTGACTAGGCTACCACTTTTGATTGGGAAGATCCTGTAGAGGTGACATTCTGAAGTATCTAAACTTTCCTTGAGTGCCACACACTACGCGAATAAAAGACAGTGCAGTGAGTAGAGCTGTGGTAAGCACTACTGGTCTATTGAGGTCTATTCTATTGCGTAAATCTTTGTACCTGCAACACAATGTTCATGTAATTATCTATGGCTCCATTCGTAAAATTTAAATGACTTTGGCAGTCACCTTCACAGCTAGGTGGTGATTTTGGTGAAAATAAGGCCTACATATTTCTGGTGGGGACATAGCTAGGAGAAAACAGCAGCACAAACAAAAGGCTTTTAAAATATTAATACATGACCAAGATAAAGGCCAAGATGGAATGAAAATAGAACAACTGAATTATGTACATATCTCAGCTTCAATCTATTTTATGCATTTCTATAGTTTTTAAAGTTTTTTCCTCTTCAAAGATATAGACATTTGATTTTTATATATACTAACCAACTAGGAAATTCTTGACCTCTTAAGTGAGATCATAGAAAAATCACTGAAGAAATCCATCCTTTTTTTTAGAAACAGTGTCTCAGTCTGTCACTCTGTCACCCAGGCTAGAATGCAGTGGTGCAACTTTTGCTCATTGTAGCCTTGAACTTCTGGCTCAAGTGATCCTCCTGCCTCAGCCTCCTGAGTAGCTGGTACTACAGGCAGGTGCCACCATGCCCGACTATTTTTTTTACTTTTTGTAGAGACAAGGTCTCACTGTGTTGCCCAGTCTTATCTCAAACTCCTGTTCTCAAGCAATCTTTCTGTCTCAGCCTCCCATAGTGCTGTGATTACAGGCTTGAGCCATTGTGCCTGGTCAAGAAATGTAAAACACATGAAGATGGGCTCCTTCTCTTGAAGTAAGTAGCATTCCAAATTATTCAGTATTGCATAAGAAAGCAGTTAACACTGGAGTAAACCCTGCTTTTCAATTTATAATGAGAGTCAAAAATAACAAAAACCATAAGATCACACTTACTATAGATTGTCAGTTTTATATCCTTGGCTTGTTTGCCAGCTGCATTAGACACAGTACATTGATAGCGTCCCTTGTCACTTCTTCGTGCATTCTTTAGAAGTAAAACTTGTCCTCTGTCTAGAAGTTCAATATTAGGATCTCCCAAAAATAAAAGCCTAGAAATGAAAAAATTTTATCCCATGGGTATATTTTTATTTTTCCATGTTTCCTCTCTTAATAATCACATCAAAACTCAAAGCAGTATAAGGTTAAAAATACGAGTGAAAGTTTGCTAAAAAAATACAATAATAATATTAGTACCCTTATTCAGAAGAATGAAGTTATTAAACCACTTTATTAATGGAAGTTAGGTAATTATTACTTTGAGATTAAAAGTTTCTCCATTTCAAACCTAAATTGTTTAATAATATTGACAGAAATCCAGTACTGTCATTGTCTGTTTTATTAATTTGTCCATTCTTATTCTTATTCTTTTTTTTAGTTTTCTTTTTACTTTTTGGTTTGCACAACCAAAATTACTACCATCATCTGGAAAAGAAAAACTAAGAGTTTAATATTACAGTATTAAAACTTCAGGCCAAGCAATATTATTTTAAACCAATATCATTACAATAGCTGGAAAAGTATTCACAATTGTATTAATGGTTATTATTTACTAAAGGCAATGATTATGCCAACTTCTCTAAAAAGTAGGTACTGTAATAAATGTGAATACTTATATAATCATAAATATTGAAGATATTTATGCCAAAAGAATCTCATATATGGTTGTCAAGAAAGTCTTTTTCTACTATACAGAGACATTAACTGACTACTATAAATGCTCAATTTATGTAACTGGCATCAGCTTTATTTTAATATTTGAAGTATCATGGTTATTAAAGTCTATGATATCTTAAGAATCCTACCTTTAAAATCCATTAATCTTCTTTCAGGAAGATCCACAGCTAGTTTTTTTAACAGTTACAGTGACTTAGCCACATAATGAATAATTAGATATACTGCTACATCAATAAGCCACTAGTCAAACTACACAATTAAATGGAAAACACATTTAATTTTCTATGGTAGCATTCTTTACCATTTCTTAATATGACACTTTGTATAAATCTCTCCAAAACTATAAAGTACCTTAATTCAATACATTTTAAGTTTTAAAGGAAGTAAATATTTGATAATATGTTACTCAAATTTAAGAAATGTTGAAATTTTTGATTGTTAATTATGCAAGCAACATAAAAGTTTAAACCAAAAAGCATTATAATAAGAAAAATTCTCCTTGGTCTATTACCCCAATGTGAGTCTTTTAGACTTCTCACCATTATCACTTTGAATTGTATTCCTTTACATGTTTGCTAAACATTTTTACTCATAAATATATCCCCGAGGAAATCTAAAGTTCTAATATATAAATGGTATGTTATCATTCTTCTTTTATTTTCACTCAACAACAGCTATGGAGCTATTTTTAGTACGCATAGCTTGATCTTACTCTTTTTAATTTAATTACTGCACAGTGTTTCATAATATACCATGAGTAATTTATTTTCCTAATGTAGGCTTTAGACAATTTTCACTTTTTTGCTATTGTAATTTTTTAGTGAATTTCATTATATAAGCCTTCTTGCAGACATGCATGACTGCTTCCCTCTCCTGGATACTGAAAGTGGAATTTCTATATCACAATCTATGAGCATTGGAGTTGTAATAGATAACAAATTGCCTTTCAGGGTACTAATTTACATTCTCCCCATTGAAGTACTATATCCTGATTTCCCACACTCTAGCCAACACTTGTATTTTTAAACCTTTACTTTTCTTTTTGCCAATATGACTTGTAAAGAACAAAATTTAATATGTTTCTTACCTAACTATATTTTTAATTGCCTGTTCATAGCCTCCATACATTTTTCTATGTTGTATTTGTCTTTATTATTAATTTGTAGAAAGTTTGATATAATCCTTTATTTTATACACCATAAATCTTGACTCTTTGCTACTTAAGCCTTAGCTATCTGCTCTCAGTAACTATAATAATACATGAACTGTGACCACCCTGTGAAAAATAAGTTCTCACGACCAACACAGATCACCATAGCCATTTTAGTGTGGGCAAACCTCAACAACCCTTTAGACTTGCAATCTGAGAAACATCTGATTGTTCTATGGTTTCTTTTCGCCCACACATAGAACTAGTTTAAGTATTCATCTTGCTGTCATAAACACACTTTCCTTTTTAAAAAGTCAGTTCCACATAAAGACAAAATTAACTCTGCATTTAGATCTTTCACTTTTCACTGTTAGCCTTTGAACAGAGGATATTTAGCACACAGGTGGCCTCAAGTTATGGACAAAATACATTCCCGAAAATGTCTTTAGGTTGGATTTGTAAGTAATTTGGATCCCTAATGAACAGCCCATATATGGTTAAAAATAATAATGATGATGATAATATCAATACTATAATGGCTCATATGTGGTAATAATAATACAGTGTAATACTGTAATAATAGTAATAATAATACCCCTGTCCTGTAATAATAAGTTACAGAAAATATTGTGCTCTTTCTTTGAATTCAAACAAACGGAACATAAAAACAAACGTATACAAAAAGTTTAGATAGGAGATAAGAGAAATTTCAAAAAACAATATTAAAGGTTAACACCTAATGTTGCATCAATGCTAGGCTAAATATTACACTTAATTTTATCTTCTAATCAACCAATAATAACCTTCCCATTTCAATAATTAATCCACTACATTGTTTAGTAATAACTGATGCTCTCATTAGAGCACTGCCTTTCACACATTATCCCTTATAATTGTTCCAATAGCCTAGCAACTAAAGCCTGATGCTTTCTCAGTGAATATGGCATCTGGTCTTTCTAATTATTTCTACTTTCATTTCCTCTGTAATCACCTTCCTTTTTGCTTCAGACTCACCTGGACTTGCAGTGGACTTCTGCTTGGAGGCATGGTCATAAGGGCAGACACAGACTCACAAAATCAAATAAAGAGTTAAGATGACAGTGACGCTGTGAGCAAGCCACCGCACAAACAATGAGACCGGCCGCGGCGTAAGGGTGCTGTGCCACTGAACTGCTCATGCCACGTGGGTCTGTTTGCATGCATGGGACAAACTGGTTCTTGAATTATTAGTTTAATTATTTAATTATAAATTGTCTTTATGGGGAACCTCAGGAGCCCGTTTGTAAGTACTGAACACTGTAAGTTGGGTCGTTCATAACCTAGGGACTACCTATAAATTAAACCTGAGTTCCCCTAGGTTTCTAAAATAAATTCCCAACATTTATAAAAAGCCTTGTAATTCATAAGAATGAAAGACTTTAAGACCATTCTTTGAGCAATATTGTTTTCTTTATGCTTATTTAATAATACTCTGTGATAAAATAATTAAGAGGGAAAAATGCCACACATGTTTACACATCTATTTCCTATCAGTTGGATCCTAGCAAAAAATACAGAAAAGATACTTACTTGCCATCTTTGAACCACTGAATAACAGGAAAGGGAGTGCCTTTGGCCTGGCATTCAAGGGTGGTGTCATGGTTGAGGACAACTGAGACTTCATTTGGGGAGTTGGCACCTATTATGGTAGGTGGAACTTGAACAAAGACATTTTATCATGAAAATCTATGACTTAGCAAAAAGAGTGAGGGGAGGGGAAGAAAATAAGTAATGAGTTCTATAGTATTTCAACAAGGTATTAATGTTAAAAATAAAATATCACACAATAATCCATTTTCATATCACATCTGTGTACCCAAATGTTAGACTGAAATATAGAAACATTCATAAAAAGATTTGCTGGCAGAACAATTACCTGCAAGAATTATGATAGTAGAGGATCTGTTTTGAGGCTTATGAAACTCATATGCAAAAGTAGTTCAGAATGTAAGTGAGCAGCAAAGCTCATATAATGTAATTTACTATTGCTATATATTTTAGATAATGAATGACATAATCAACACTAATCTTATAATGTTCAAATTCTATGCAACATACTGTTGTGCTGATTGAAGTATATTTCCTTTTAAAGGACTCCTATCGTAAAATTGGTATGAGATTTCACATGAAAAATAATGTGCTAGCTTCTATTCTTGGAATCATCAAGAATATTAAAGAGCTCCTATACACTTCAATGACCATCTAGTCTTCCCGTTTCTCCCCATGTTAAGGTATCTGGTTTTCATCTTTAGATGAATGACCAACCACTAAAGGATTTCAGTAGGAGAGGGATGTGGTGTGATCATATTTGTGTTTTAAGACCATCTGGGCTGCTGAGTGAAGAACAGATTAGAATAGTAAAAAGTGGATGAAGGTGAGCAGTTAGAGGGCTATTACATTAATTCAATTTATAAATGACGAATATACTTTCACAGTGGAATGGAAAGAAGTAGATACTTCAACACAGAATTAGGAAGTAGACATAACAGCATACAGGTGGATTTAAAGAGTTGGAAAGATGGAAGAAGCAAGTGGATGGATGGAGGTCCTGGTCACTATGATGGGGGTCACTGAAGGTAACCAGAGTGGACATTCGCTGGGACCTTTCTATTTGATACACGACTAAGATACTCAAGTCAAGATACCATGGAGAAGATTAGACATCTATCCCTACAGTTTAGAAAAGTCTGAGCTGGAGATAAAAATTTGGGAATTCCCCAGCACACAGATGGAATTCAAAGTCATGGGAGTAAATGAGTGCCAAGAGAAATCATGCCAATGAAACAGATGTGTTTCTATAGCCCACCCTTAAATATAATAATGGCAATTTGGTGGAGAGAAAATTTCATGCTTTGGGAATACTAATGAGAAAAATCATTTTATGACCTCATTTCCACTCCAGACTTACAAATTCTATGCCCATTGTGAGAAGCAAAATATTGAAAATAGGTAAAGTCATTTTATCACAAAGTGAACTTTAAATGACAGATATAATTTTATAAACTTATAAAATTTCAAACTTACAGTTATCATTAAAAAATTTTATATCCCAATTAATTACAGCTGCTACCTGCTCTCAGAATTCTCTCCCCTTAATTGGAATTAGGACTGACTTAGTTACAAGAATTAATTAGCATGCAGGGGAAGGTGGATTTGCTACCTTCTCCAATTCAAGTACATTCTAGGAGCTTCAGGACATGTGCACAGCATGAATGTGTTAGATTCTGCATCACCCTGTATAGCTACTTGCCTGAAAATTTCCTGCCCACCAAACTGGGAAGATTGACAAGAGTAAGAGTTTCCTGTTTTATCCAAGATAGTACCATTTTTGAGTATTTGATACTTTGGTGTATAAGAATATAAGGTATCTCTGTATTATAAATAATAAATATCTTCAAACTTTCAATATCATATGGTTCTGGTTAATATTAAAGATAAAAACAATAACAGAGTGAAATGAATGGTCTTTTCTATCAATTTATTTTTTATCCCTACTTTTACATACAGTCAATTCTACACTATGGAAGAAATGCATCTGATTTGTAAGTTCTTTTCTCAAAGAATGTTTTCCTTACCTAGCACATCAATGTTAAAGTACTTCTGGGAAGCGCCTGCTATGTTAGTTGCTTTGCAGGAATATCTTCCTGCATCCTCTGGAGTGGCTTTGAAGAGCTTCAGTATCTTCCCGTTGTTCACGATCTGAAGAGCACTGCTTTCAGTCACCTACAAGGGACAAAATAGGGTTATTTCCAATCCTAATAAAATGCATAATTATAAATTGAAGTAAATGTTTATATTGTTATTAATAAGAAATTCACATCAGAATAATGCATTTCAGATGCAGAGGCAAGGGATTATACATATCTGGAAGTCTTCATTTACCTGGACATCATCTTTATACCATGTAATGATGGGAGATGGAGTACCTTCCACTTCACAAAAGAGACTGGTCAGCTGATTTACCATCACTGACACGTCTGTTACTTGTTCTTTATCTTTAATTACGGGAGGAACTGCAAAAGCAAAGGCGTCATGGCTAGACAGTTTTATAACAAATATTATTTATAAAGTTTCTTTATAAAGGCCATTAGAAAGTAAATTCTGAGATATTGATGGCTAGAAAAGCTAGTCATATTTAAGCATATACTTTATTATAAAATGAAAGTCTTGACGTATTTATTTATAATGACAACCCTTATTGAATTTGTACTTTAATTATTATTTCAAAGTTTTAAATTTAGGATGAAATTCAGATAAATTTAAGGGAGAATCTATTTATTCCCCATATCACTCAAAATACAAGTTTCTATAATCTTAAGTGGGACTCGCTACTTTGCTAATAGGAGTGAATATTGCCCAGTGTCTATGGAAACCAATAGTCATCAAACTTTAAAATGTACATATCCTTTTACTCATGCAAAATGGCACATGTACAAGATTTTCATTGAAGGGCTACTTACAATAGAAAGCAACTGTTAAAAATCTAAATGCTCATCATCAGTAGAGGAAGGTTAAATAAACCATGTGTAACCATACAGTGGAATGCTATACAGTTAAAGATATTGAATAACCTCCATGATAGGTTGTTTAGTAAAATAGACAATGTGCAGTGTAATGAGTATAATGGTCTACTATATGTTGTACTTTTTATAAATAGAAGAGGATAAAATTGTATACATTCATATTTCCTTATTTATGCATAAAATATCTGTTAAGATACATATATACACACATACATGTACATAAACATGCAAAACTGATAACTTCCTTGCCTGTAGAGAGGAGAGTAGATGGCTCAGTTCAGGGTCAGGACACATTTTACTATGCATTTTTTTCTACCATTTGAATTTTGAATGATGTAAAGCCACAATAAAAAAATTACATAAAATCTTAAGTAAAAAAAATGAAATAAGATCATCGGTTTTCTGTTTGTTAACATAGCTATTCACATTAATATTAATACTACATTGCAAAAATAATTTATATATGTAAGAATTGATAACTGTTACATATTCAGTTATATGATTTTAGCATTTTATCTATCTATACCATGGACTTTGAGGTTGTATTTTCTTTCCGTGGTTCCAGCTTCGTTGACTGCCACACAGATGTACTCCCCATTGTCATATGGTGTGACAGAGGCAATATCCAACAAAGTGCCATCTTCCAAGATAGAAACACCAGGCTCTCGACCTGTCAATTCTCTACCATTGCGTAACCATTTGATGGTTGGTTTAGGGTTACCTAAATAAGAAATTAATGTCTTGTGATACTATACAACAAAATTAGAAATCATTGTTAAATACCAAATATATCAATGAGAAATAAGATTTTTGTTGTTACTCCAATTTATGCTCTTAGGTACTATGCTACTTTCAAGATATTTCTTCTGGATGGAAATTTGAAGAAAGTATGGTAGTTAATGCCTTTAATTCTTGAGCAGTCTCAAGAGAGATATGGTCTCTACTGTAAACTTTGAACAAAGTTGTTTTTATCAAAACATTCGGATGATAGTAAGCAAAGTATTTTCTTGGTGAGTTCACAGTGATTAGCAGGAAAAAAACTGTATTAATCTTGCTTACTAGATATGGGAAGAGTTTTGGGGTGAAATAAATACAGAGCAAAAATAAGATATGACACAAAAAGATAACATTCAAGATTGCCCCACCCAATAGAGTACATAAGTGATGTGCAGAAATGATATTTTATAATTCACTTTTTTAAAAGGCTTGATATAGTAGAGAGGAGGAAATTCTATTATCCATACATCTTTTGGAGATTTCATTCCGTTAAACAAAGAACAATAGTTCAATTCCTAAAAAGAAAGTAGAGAAAGCAGTGAGCAGAATTGCTTTCTTGGATATATTTACGACCAAAAGAGTAAATGGAAGTGATGTGCTCATGGGAAAAAAAATGATAAAACTATCTTAGAATGTATAATAGGGCCAAAAGGAATATTGGAAACAGACAAACATTAACTTTATATTAAGAATGTATTTATTTAGCTAACAACGTGCCAGGCTCTATTGTAAAGCACTTAAAAAATTGACTTACTCTCTATAAAGTTAAAGCAAAAACAGATTAAATAAAATCATATGATTACATAAGACATTGTTAATAATCCTATATTAAAGGATAATGAAGATGTTAAAAGATGGACATATAATTCAGGATAAACACAAAAGAATGACAGAAATACATAGAAAGTGTCATCGAGGTGACACTCAAATTGAGTTAAAGACTTATAAAAGTGACTATGAAAGTTATGTTTATGGGAAAAATAAAAGATTGGCCCATTTACTTGTGCTCATAGTAAAATACTGACTTACAGAGAAGGTAAACTGATGCATTCTAGTTTCCCATCCATGCTATCAAGAAAAAAAAGACATTTTAATCATTTCCTTACATCCCACTCATTCCTTTATGGACTTCAATCAGACTTTTTAATAATATTTGTTGAGGTAATAAATAAAAAAGTAAATGGAAAAACTAAAGTAATTGCACCATCTTTAATTTATAAATGGTAGAATGACCATGATCAAAATGAAATTCATACAGAAGATAATTAAAAGGTACTTAGCTACTTTACATTAAGGCAGGCATTATATTCCAGGTGAAACTGAGAATCTGGGACGAGGGAAAGGGGCAGTGAAAAGGAGGAAACCATCCTGGGAGTGAGGGATCCAGTGGAGAACAGGAGCAAGGGTGCCATTGGGAGCATCCAGCGACGGTGAGCACCACCGTGCTTACCTAAACTTACAACCTTCCAAAGAAGGCTTCCTCTTCAGGCCTTGCCTCCCTAATTCTCATTGGCTATGGGAAGAGTTACTGATAATTCTTTAGATATCTGAAAAGCTTGTTAAAGTTATCATCCTGTTGATATTGGTAGAATACAGAGCAATCACTGGCAACTGCTACTGTTGAGAGACACAAAAGCTTGCTACAGAAACAGATACAGCATGAGGACCTTCAATTGCTGCTGCCCGAAGCACACATGGGAGCACAAAAGGTACCAGCCACCTGGAGCCCTCCAGGAGGTTATAGAAAGACTACTTTTTGGATTTTGCCAGAACTGCTACAAACCTGTTATGAATCACTGCAGATGAATGTGTACCTGACAGAGAGGATGTTCTTAATCACCTACTCGGCATTATCATAAAGGTGAGAGTGACAATGCCTCTTTCACACCCCACCCCCAGGAGAGATAATAGCAATCTCTTTTCAGGAAACATGGTAGGATAGAAAGCCCAGAAATTCAAGGAGAAGAGCCTGGATAAAAGCTCCAAGAGACAAGTTATAACCAGGCCCAAGAATTACTAGTTGAGAGTGAATCTAGGAAAAGACTTTTTAGGAGCGTCCAGAACAAACAAGGAGACAGTTCCAATTTATACCTCTGACAGACTGAGATAAATCTGGAATATTGTGAATAGCTCTAACTCTCATATTTTAAAGAGAAACCTTGCCAAAAAAAGAATGAAATAGAAGTAGCAGGAAATACATGAAGTACCTAGAAAACAGACTAGATTAGGCAAGTTTGAAAGAATGGAAGGTCTTTCTATGGAAGGAAATAAAATATCTGGGAGGAAAAAATGACTATTTAAAGAGCTGTTATTTTAAAGAGGGGTTAGTTTCTATTATGCTCAAATATTATGGCAAGGACTGACAAGTGGAATTTTATAAAGATGGTATGTGGGGTTTAATATAGAATTCTGGAACAATATAACATTATGCTGATGCCTACATCTCTGAGTATTACACACCTTTTGCAGGACATGGAAATGCAATGCGTTGACTGACCACTCTTTCTTGGAATGGAGTATTATAGGGAGGTTCTAGATCTTCCACTGTAGGTGGTTCTATTGGAAAAATAAATGCATTATCATAGGCTTTCCGTGGGCAATTTTAAATTCCTGAGGCATCAATAAACACCTGCATTGATGAGTTGCTATTTCTCCTAATTCTTCTTTTAAATATGATTTAAAAGTTGCTTGACATTTCTGTCAAGGTGTGACCCAGGGCCTTAAACTCAAAATTCCCCAGCCAAAATTCATTATTTCATGTTTCCCACTATCCTGTTCTGTTTCCCTTACTCCTTCAGATAAGGCATTATGGTCCACCCACTCATTTTTCCTTCTTATTCCTGACTTCCACATCCTGTCAATCACACAATACCGTATATGTTCACATATTCCTCTCTATCCTTAAGGTCACTGCTTATTTCCAACTCTTACTTTCTCTTACCAGAACTATAGAAGTCAATAGACTTCTTATTGGGATCCTTTTCTCAAACACATTTCCCTTTGGATTGATATTCCACACAGCCCCCAGAATACTGCCTCTAAACACAAATCTCGTCATTGACTTCTCTCATTAAAATCATTACTTGTACTCATTTTGTCTATAGGATAAAGTTTCATGCCTGCATTTTCTCCAGTGCACCCTACTAGTACATCCTGTCTCTCTGAACAGCTTCACCATCCATTCATTTCACAAAGAAATTGGGAGTCATTCTTGAGACCGCCATCTCCTTGACTCCCCTAATTATTTTCTTAGTCCATTCCCTTCTCTCCCCCATTCCAACTACCATCATCTTTTGCCTGAGCTGCTGAAATAGTCTACAGCAAATACCCCTAACCTTCTCTAGCAAAATGGTTCTTTCCTAAAAGAGTGATCTTTCAAAATCCCAAATCAGCCATATCACTTTCCATTTATAACTCCTCAAAGTCATTTCATTGCATTTTGAGTAAAGTACAAACTCATTCATCTGTTTTCCTAGGTTTTGGATAATCTGATCCATGATTATGTCTCCAGCTTCATCACACATTACTCAGCCCTCGGTCTGGATGGAATGCAGCCAGCTGGCCTTGATTGATTGATTTATCCCAGCGTCTCCAAAATATTACATGCCTTCCTCTTCACATTCTGTGTCCTTATCCTGGAAGCTTCTCTCCACCTTCTCCTATAAAGGCTGCCCCTCACTTTTTCACCCCCTTCAACTCTCAACTGACATGTATCCACCCTAGAGAAGCCATCTCTGATTCCTCTTTCTGTTAAAATCTCATACAGATTCTTCTACCATTTCATGATGGCACTAACCAGTGTGTAATTATGTACTTGTGACATTATTTTATAAATGCCTATCTTTTCCATTCAGCTATAAACATAAACAACCAATAAAGTGTGTCGAATGAATGAATGAATGAATAGGACAACCTCTCCATTAATGCTTTGGCCAACCATCCAAATACAACTTCAGTGTGCCAGGTACCTTACTTAGTACTGTACCAATATTAGTACAGTATTAATACTAATAGTATAGTAGTATTATTTAAGACTGTAGTGAGTATTATACTAAGTACTATACCTGCTTATCTTTTATTCTTGTCTTTTTATTAGTATTCCTTCTGGCAGGAATGCTTTTCCTACTCATTTCCATGTGGCTGGTTCCTCCCAGTCCATAAGATCTCATTGTTAAATATCACTGCTTTAGAGAAGTCCTGCCTGAGAATCCAATCTAAAGTAGCCAACTGCCAGGGCCACCACCCTATTTTAATTTTCTACACAGCACTTCTCACAATCTATATTCTTGTTTATGTGTTTGCTTGCTTTCTGTCTACTCACACTAGAACAGCTCATGAAAGCCAGTGTTTCGCCATTGTCACTGCTTTCCCAATACTACCTAAAACATGACAGACACCTGGCAGGAGCTCAATAAATATTTGTTGCTTGAAGGAATACATACTGATCTTTAAACCTTCAAAACAAAGTCAACATCAATAGTGGTTATAGCAGGCCTAGATTTCCCAGGGATCTGTTTTGAGTGAACCCCACCGCTGTGAGGCGAAATCCTACTCTAACTCACTCTGTCCACAATTTCTCCTAAACCAAAGATAGTGGTTGAGGCATAATCTAGGATTGTTTCTATTACCTACACCATGCATGGCAACATCATTTTCAGAAGTGAACATACAAAAATGGATACGGGGTAAGTAATAGTATAGTTTCATTTCTTTCTGGAATAATTCTCCTTTCAAAGTTAAAGAGTCACAAAAGTTATAAAAAAGTCTTCCTAAAGTGATTTAAGATTACCCAAGACTATTCTATATAGACTCTAGGGGTTTCCCCCCACTCCACACCCCCACCATACATGTATTTTACTATGTCAAACATTACCTTGGACGTGTAGTGTTATCTCTGTTTCATCACTGCCTGCTATGTTAGTAGCAACACATGTATATACGCCACCATCTGAGGGCATGGCTTGGCGGATGCTTAAAGTTCCATCTGGATTGCTAATATGCTGCACTCCATCAACCAGCATGCTGCTTCCATCTTTTAACCAGGTGATTACAGGAAGAGGTGTCCCTTGAACATTACATGGAATATCCACTCTTTGACTGACTTGGACTTTCATATGTTTAGGGCCATGCTGAATCTTTGGAGGAACTAGAAATAAGAATTGAGTATTAATAATAATCTTATTTTTCAAAATTCCTTCCTTTCCTCCCAATAAGAGCTCTTTACCAAGAGGCAGCATGGGAAAGTGAAACAAGCTCAAGATTTGAACCTGGGTTTGGACAATTTACTAGCTGTGTGATCTAGGGCAAGCCAGGGAACTTCCTGAGGCCTGTTTCTTGATAACCCAGGCAAAATAACCTACAATACCAGAACATTGCAAGAATTATAGGAAAAAATAAATATAAAACTTAGTTCCAAACTTGAGGAATAGCAAGCATTTAAAAATATCAGGTTTCCTTTAATTTATAAATAATTTAAGGTTTTTAAACTCTCTTAAAAGTTAATCCAGATAACTTCTATAATATAGAAAAACAAAAAGCATTTCTGTGTACTTAGTTTTTATTCTTTGTGGAAGGATTAGTCAGACAATAAGAAAAGTTTCTCATAAAAGCCTTTGCTAGTTTCAGAGAAGAAAATCTCTATCATAGAGCCTTTATCCATCTTCCTTTAGAAATTTAAAAGAGATAATTTATCAAAACACTGACACAAGATTCTTGATTTCACATACATACATTGTGCCCTGTAGAATCGAGTTGAACCATAAGGATATAATTAGAATTTTTGTACCATACATCCCTAAAAAGCCTCATTTCCCTTTCTTTTTTCTTTAACTTAATATTTAATGAATATTCTCTAAAGGTTATCACTCACAATCTATAATTACTATTAATAGTAATATTATCATCATTTTATGAACAAGAAAACTAAAACTAAGAAAGGTTAGTAATATGTTTAATGTCTTAGAGCTAGTAAATGACCGAACTCTCCTCTGATTTCAAACTCCGTGGTCAATAGGATGATCTGAGGAATCTCAGGATCTGAGGAATGAAATCAGATCAATACTGTCTGGAAATTTTTCTTATGATATTTGAATATCTGTCAACTAAACAATGCCTGGGTTAGAGTATGCACTCAGTGTGTTGAATGGATAAATAAATGGACAGACTGTGGTAAATTGGAGGAATAAAGCAGACTAACTAGAGAGGTATAAATTAGTCAAAGAATCCTAGGAAGCAGACTTTTTCAGTTGCTGAGCTCTTTAAATATTGAAAATGACCATTTAAATACTATTACATTTTTCTTTGAGATTTCATATTAACTTCTACAAAATGCCACCAGTTTAAACACATAATTTTTTCTACTGTAAATCAACAATATTCATAAGCAACTATGAACAACTAGAAAAACTGAGATCTAAAAATTTAATATAGTTCATTCGAAAAAGGAAAATAATGAAGGATGTTTAAAGACAGCAGATAAACTTTTCAGAGTAAATGAAAAAAATCACAAGTCTCATATTTTTAAAAAATTTGTTCTATAATTACATATAATTTGGAGGTTAACTGTCAAAGTAACTGGGATTATGAATTTCCTTGTGACCATTCATAGGGTTATCACATGCCCTTATTTCAAAACTCACCATGGACATTTAATTTAACAGACTGAGTCACATTCCCAGCAATATTTGTGGCAACACAAAGATACATCCCACTATCTGAAATCCGGGTCTCAGTGATCTTCATTGAACCAGAAGGGAGGAACATGTGTCTGAAAGAAAGAAACCACATAGTATACCGAAGAACTTGAGAATTTAAACATCCCTTATGTAGCTGCACTTCAGTGTGAAATTACTACACTGCAAACAGTTTTTGCAAACATTCTACCATCTGCAATGCATACACATATACCTTAAAAGTCACGAATTTTCATATTTACCTTGTATATTCAATATAATGCTCTTGCAAACACAAAATTAGTGTACTTTTATCTTTCAATCTAACCTAATGGTCCGAAACCATTAAATAATTGTACATCTCTTTATTAAATTGCAGCTATACAAATAAAATGTATAGTTTAGTAAACTTAGAATTTATTTTGGACATTTTATTTTTTTCTACAATGTTTCAAAAAATATTTAGTGTGTTAAAGGCAAAAGAAGGTACCTATGTTCTCAAACATATTTTGAATATATTTCTCCTATCAAATAATAATGTAGTTGGATGAACTAGACACACATATAAAAATGTAATTACATTAAATTATGTTAAAATGTTTTTCTGGGTGGGGTGGAAGCTAGATAAACATACCTCATCAGAGCTCTTATAAAGCCAAGTCAAACAAAGTATGCTATTGGCTCAGAAACACAAAATGGATAAACAGTTAAGGATAGAGACCTCCAAAAAGACATAAGTGTATAAGAGAATTCAACATGTAATGTGCAATATCACAGGTGATATTACAAAAAGTTAGGAAAGAAGACTTAAAAAACCATTGACTATTCAAAATTACATTGGGCTACTGGCTTTCCAAATAGGAAAAATAAGTAAAATTAGAGTACTACTTAATGTTATATGCAAAATAAAAATTCATATAGATCAGAGCCCAAAATATGAAAAACAAAACTTAAAATATTAGAATAAAACATTGGCAGTTATGTTTATAATCTGTTTCATGTTAAGAAGACACAAAAAGTATAAATATGAAAAAAATAGATTAATACATTGTGCTGCTTAAGAATTTGAAACTTCTGTACAACCAAAGACATCATACATAAATTAACTTAAAACTCCAGCAATAGACTTAGAGAAGATATTTTCGATACATAAAACAGACATAAGATTGTTATCAAGAACAAAGACCAAATTTCCACATTCAATAAGAAAAAGACATCTGCACTCAAATGTTTATAGAAGCACAATTCACAATTCCAAAGTTGTGGAAACAACCCAAGTGCCCATTAATACATGAATGGATTAATAAAATGTGGTATATGTATACCATGGAGTACTACTGAGCTATAAGAAACAGTGATGATATAGCACCTCTTGTATTTTCCTGGATAGAGCTGGAACCCATTCTACTAAGTGAAGTATCTCAAGAATAGAAAAACAAGCACCACATGTACTCACCAGCAAATTGGTATTAACGGATCAACACCTAAGTGGACATATAGGAATAACATTTATCGGGTGTCAGGCAGGTGGAAGGGTGGAGGAGGGGATGAGTATATACAAACACAATGAGTGAGATGTGCAATGTTTGGAGGATGGTCACGCTTGAAGCTCTCACTTGAGGAGGGAGGAGGGCATGGGCAATATACGTAACCTTAACATTTGTACCCCCATAATATGCTGAAATAAAAAATAAAGTAAAAATTTTCTGGGCCTGATGGCAAAAAAAAAAAAAGAGAAAGAAAAGTCACCAGGACACTGTGTAGCAGATTGATAGCTAATTCACTAGTATCACAAATGGCCAACAAACAGGTTAAAATGTTCCCAGATCACTTGAAGTCAGTCACATGAAAATTAAAACAATTCCAAGGTACTATTTCATACCCATTGACTGGCAAAAATTTTTAAGTCAGTCCATATCATGTATTGATTAGAACATGGACCCAAGTACACCTATATTCTGCTGGTGGATGGGTAAATCAATACTCCCCTTTGAAGAGCAATTTAGCAATGTCCACAAAGCTGGAAATAGGAATTTGCTGTGACCATAAATTGTAGTTCTAGGTTTAGGTCCTAAAGAAACAAATGCATGTGTATACAAAAAGACATATAAAAAGATAGTTGCTGAAAAGACTTGCTTGTAAAAAATAAAGAAAAGAGGAAGAGAGAGAAAGAGCAAAGCGAAAGAATAAACAAATATACACAAATAGGGAATGGAAAAATAAAATATAGAATATACATATAGTAGTTAAAAACGAATAAACTGAATCTACAAGTATAATAGTAGATAAATGTTGACTTAACAAAGCAAGTAGTAAAATAAGAATATACTATATGTTACAATGGGAAATTGAAAACAGAAACACAAAACAAAATTAAAAACATAGAAAACCTTTTCTATACTGTTAAAGAATGTATGTATAGGATGCATACCAAGTTTGTGTCAGCACTTGCTCCAAAAGAAATTGAGATTGGGGAAGGAAAAAATAGAAATTTAATTTTATCTATAATATTGGAAGTATTTTTACTCAAAATATTCAAAATAATTTTTTAGAAATAATAAAATTATGTAACTATTTGCATAATTTTAAATTATATAACTATTAAATTTTTAATTATGTAATTTAAAATAATTTAATTGTTAATTATTTTCCCCACCAGCAGTAGGGAAACACTAGCACAAATTTATATCTTTATAATTATATATCAGTAAGTCTAACAGACAGTTAATTACAGTCTAGGGATTGTGATTCTTATTCTACCAATAACTTTTGGCATGGTATTGACATAAAATAGTAACTGAGAACAGAGGATGTTAAATGTACATTATCTTATATAATCCTTTCAAGTATCATCCCCATTTTACAAATAGGAACTATGAGGTTCAGAGAGATCCCTTGAAAAATTGCCAAAAGTTTGAGGCAAGCTTTAAGTGGCAGAGATAAATTTAAACTCATTGCTGGATGTCAACAAAGGATGTATTCTTAAAGCTCTGGCATTCTTCTTGCCATGTCACTTAGCCCATTCAATACAATATATTGTCTCAATGGGCCTTTATTTGCATAAGGGTTTAATTAAGAAGACTTACAAAACCATCCAATGAAAGTCAAATCCTAGACATTAGAGTGTCTATTGTGTTTTATTGCTCCTATGGGATTAATGGAATTCTATGTGTGTTATATACATGAGTTAACAGGAATCTACATACAAGTCTACACCATTTTAATAACTACCTGATAAAATGTACCAGTGGGAAATTATGGCAAAGCTGAATGTTAACATTTCTGACATTAAACATGTCAGAAGCATGACTTAGAAGTTATATATAGTTTCTGTAGGCTCAGATGTACATGTGAATTACTTCAAATTTAAAAGTTATTTTTTGAGACATTTGAAAACCTGAGCAAGGCACAGCTATCTGTCTCAAGAAGTTAGGGATGTTTTTTTGTGTTGTGATTCATCCCAGATCTCCTACCTTGGAGAGAATGGAGAGATGAGCTGGTTTTCTTTGGCCCAGGTAATTACGGGTGGGGGTAAGCTCTTCACTTCACATGGAAGTGTCACTTCTTCCCCGGCAAGGACAGAGATCTCAACAGGCTTATCCTGGGACAGTCCTCGTTGGTCTCCAAACACTCTGGGCCTTACTAAAATAAACACATGTTTTGGGAGGGAAACAGTACATTGAATACAAAACAGAGTTTAATTTACGTGAAAATGTGGACTACTAATGTCCTTAAATAATTTATAAAAAGATCCTGTTTATTCCAAAATTTCAGGACTTGTCTAAAACTATCCATTAATACTTTTATTGTGAGAGCTAAAAGTGAAATGACAAGAAAAGTTTCCCTTCTCTACAATTCCTTTCAGAGCACAATCAAGAGCTCAGTTGAAATGCCCTTTTAGAGTCTGCCATCTATAAAAGTAACCCCTCAAGGCAGAGCATTACCCAAGACATAGCTGAGGTTTGGCTTTGCTAAGAGTTTTAACTAAATCGTATTACTGAAGAGGGTTGGGTGTAATAAGCATACTTCTTGGGAAAACACCATAAAATTTTTCCGAAGAACTATACAATTGCATTCCTTAAAATCAGAATCTAAGTAGAGGTGATTTTGGTTGGCAATAAAAAATGCATTTTTGTAAAAAATATAAACTTGCGGGAGGGGCGATTTACTTTAGGGGTACAGCCATCTGGTAACAGTATTTGGGAAAGAACTGTGAATTTTGGCACAGATAGACAATGTCAAAAAACTCATTCCTCCAGCAGCTCTCACCATAGACCGTCAGCTGCACTTTCCTTTTGGCATAGCCAGCCGCATTGGTGGCCGTGCAGACATACTCCCCACTCTCTTCACCTCCTGGTGACACCACATACAGACTTCCATCAGCCCCTGCAGAAAATTTAGCACTGCTGGTCGAAATCAGCTCTCCTTTCTGCAAAACACAACAAAAAGCAAAACATTTTTTTAAGATCATAAAAGAATGACTTAATGTCTGGAAGAGGAAAGAGAAAGAAAACATCTCCAAGGGGTAAAAAGACAAAATTTTAAAAATGATAATTTGAAGAAAGGTATTTTAAGAAAAATTAGGCAAATAAAAATACCAAAAGTGGCATTTCTCCATGTCCCCTTTATTCCAGAACTATTTAAAAAGAGAGAATAACAGTAATAGTAAGGCATGGCCCAGTGAGTGCTTAAGCGACACCAGGCTCTGTTTTGGGCACTGCACTTCATGTGAATAAACTATTTTAATGCTCACAACAATTTTATGAGGAGAAACTACCACACCCCACTGTTTACAGCTAAGAGATTAAAGCACAGGGAGAGATGGGTAGAGGAACTTGCTCAAAATCACAAAGCCAGCTAGTGGTAGAACTGGGATTGGAACCCCCTGTCAGGCTCTGGAGCTTAAATTCTTAACCTCTACATGAGGCAGCACAAAGGCCAGTCTGGAAATTTTCCCTTTTGCATTTTCCTCAAAATACATTAAACTTCTACTCAGTGCCAGATACTATGCAGTTCGAAGATCAGTTTCACTATTTTGATTTTTGTGTCCAGAATTTAAAAATCTTAACTTTTTTATTTATTTACTGATGCCAATACCAACTTCTCCATATCTCAGAGATTTTTAAATGAACAAAACTAGATGCTATGGCAAAACATTAATAGTGCTAATTATACAAGCACTACATTTAAATATTATGTCATGGCCGGGCGCAGTGGCTCACGCCTGTAATCCTAGCACTCTGGGAGGCCGAGGCAGGCAGATTACTCGAGGTCAGGAGTTCGAAACCAGCTTGTGCAAGAGGGAGACTCCGTCTCTACTATAAATAGAAAGAAATTAATTGGCCAACTAATATATAGAAAAAATTAGCCGGGCATGGTGGCGCATGCCTGTAGTCCCAG
The DNA here is from genome assembly GCA_008750895.1 of Mirza zaza. NCBI lineage: Eukaryota > Metazoa > Chordata > Mammalia > Primates > Cheirogaleidae > Mirza > Mirza zaza. The sequence goes on from VSMD01042238.1 coordinate 27,669, forward strand.
CTACTTGGGAGGCTGAAGCAGCAGGATTGCTTGAGCCCAGGAGTTTGAGGTTGCTGTGAGGTAGGCTGACACCACGGCACTCACTCTAGCCTGGGCAGTAAAGCAAGACTCTGTCTCAAAAATAAATAAATAAATATTATGTCACCACTTTATGTTACTTTATCTACCAGATTCAAATTAATTTACAGAAAATATGCCATCTTCGTGGCTGTTCAAAGATGGAAAAGACTTCCTCAGGAAATGGGTTTTTCCTCACTGCAAAAATAGAAGTAAAAAAACAAAACAAACAAAAAATACAAGTAAAATCTAGACAACTACATAACAGGGATGTAGAGGGGAATAAATGAGTCTGTATATGTGTCTTATAATTTTTAGTCTTACATGGAATTTGTGACTATACCATAGAATTTTATAAAAAGGAAAATCCACACAGTCATATCACTTGGAAGAGTCCTTAAAAGGTCTTTAGTGAAATCACCTACCTGATGCTTGAATAGCATCAGCGACATAGCAATGAACCCTTGTATAGCACAGCCTGTGTGCTGGGAACTTTTCTAAGCACTTCCCATGTTGTACCAGATTGTTTTTCACCCCTTGCCACATCCCTTCGGCCCTCAGTTTCAGTGCAGCTCTAGTGGACAGCTCCACGCCCTCTCTCAGAGTCATACTTCATGCACTTAAGTCTCCTCTTTTCAGCCTCTGGGCTTTATCCAAAGCCCCAGAGGCCACTCAACTGTGCACAGGTAGCCAGAAAATGCAGGGGGGTTAACTCCTCTGGGGGCCACGTGTCCTGTACAAATGCCCCATTTCCTGTCCATCAGAGGGATCCTTCTGAGGTACATCGATGTGGTTTCTTGGAGGGTTCCTAGCACGTTAAAGGTTATCAGCCCAGGCGCAGAGGAAACCAGCTCAGTGAATCCCTTTATGAACTTCCCCTCCTGCCATGCCTCACTCCCATGCTCTCCTGCTCAAGACTTTGGGGACAATTTCCAAGCGAACTTCACACTCTGCTCTTCAGGAAATAGGACTAGGTGCATGACTTACCTTGGACCAGACAATAGATGGCTTGGGAATGCCACTTGCTTTGCATGGTAAAGTTACTGGAATGCCTTCGATTGTACTGAGTATCTGCTGCCCATGCTGAATGGTTGGCAGAACTGGAAAGGGAAGCAGGATTCAGAATCTGAGCACATGTTCTTCCATTTAGCATCATACATTTAAAGTTGAACATTTTCAGTATATATTTAATATTTGTAAAGATTAACAATAATTTAACATTTTCTGATAGAAAGGTAGGGAGTATACCAAACAAAGAAAATATGATAGTTATGATCTGGAAAATTTAATAAAAGCTCAAAATCAAGCAGTAAGTGACGTCTAGTATGCTGACCTTCCTAACAAAAACAGGAGAGGACTGAAGAAAAATTATTTTTTTCTGGAAACCCAAGATAGAATTATAACCTAAGAATAACACATTTACACATATCTTTGATCATTGTTCATTCCCCATTAAGCTACAGTGAGCTGACATAAGCCCACCTCAGAGAAATGGGCTGTTTAATCACTACCTATTAAATATCTGTACACAGAAATCACTTAGCAAGCTAATAAATTTAACTTAGATAATAAGATTGGTTTTCTTAAAAAGAATTCAACAGTAAAACTTGAAAGACCTTAGGAGTTTACATTTAAAAGACTAAAATACAAGATTCTAAGTCAATATTTTTCAGTAAGAGGAATAATATACTTCTGACTTCAGAAAGCAACTAAAGAATTAACATTATATGAGTAGAAGTAAGAGGAAAAGGATTAATGTTAGATCACTCAATTCTGTGTATATCACAATTAATCAATTAATGATTTTTGTTAAAGAATCTTCCATATATGAAAGTTCCTAACACAGTGCAAGGAAGACAATAAAAGCCCAATATATACCAGGCATTTCCTATCCATCTTCTAGAAAGATGAGACTGGAACTGCTCCCAGGAGTTCAATCACTCATCATGTCTTTTGCTTAAAATCAAATTTTTCCAGAATTATAATAACTACCCTGGAGTAGAAGTTTGCTAGAACAAGAGATGTCAGAAACCTCAGTGCAAAAAAATTCCCTGAAAGGCTTAGATTAGCTATGCTACATACTCATATTTTCCTATGGCTGGGCTTATTCTTTAGATAATTTCTTCTTAAAGAATTGGCAGCAAATCCCCCTCCCTAAATAAGAATTCCAGGCTACTCTCTAAAGCAAGAAATTTAATTTTCAGAATTATCATGGAATATTCAATTTTCAACTATGCTGTTAATTTACAGCCACATGGAATAAGTCATTTCCTTAAATGCCTATTGAATTTGACAGCAATATAGAAAAGTGGCAAATTTAGGCAACAGTTTTGAAATCTGATGAGATTTGGATATGGAAGATAAATTTCTTTCCAGATTGTCAATTTGCATAAACCAATACAACAATTGAACTGCTTTGTCATTTTAGTTGGCACTTATACTTGCATTCATTCATTCATTCTTTAAGAATTTGTTGAGAGCCTTTGGTGAATACTCTCAAGAGTGGAAAGGCAGCATGATGAAAGAGCAGCACTGCTAATTAACACGAATATGGAAGCATGGAGAAGCTACACCACAGCATCACATTCATCTGCCACATGGCTCCCAGGTTTAGTTGGTGCCAAATGGCTGGGTTGATTTTTCTTTTAATTAGCTGCTCATTTTGAACAAAGATAGATCAATAAATGTTATGCAATGATCTGTTAATTTTTCATTATTAAAACTTCTTGCATCATGATAAACCATACCATTGCTTTGCCTGTCTTTTCAACCTTCAGATCTGGCTGATATAACAACTAGTCCTATCACTCTTCCACCTAAGTGAAAATTTGACCTCAGAATCTTTCTCAACATTAATATTCCAAGCCATCACTAGAAGCCAAAAGGATATGACATGAGGGTATTCCTATACTAGATTCTCAAACCATTCCAAAATCACTATCTAGGAAATCTATGGTCTGGTCTTCTTGAAAAATAGTTACACAACTATATCTAATCTGGAAATTTGCATTTGTTCTTTTTAGGCTAATTTAGTATTGTTTCAGTATTTCTTCAAAATAATACTTCTTCAAGAAAACCTAAGGTGATGTTGGTGGAGACTTGGTACAAAACTGAGAGAGGTGTGATAGGCTCTTTAAAGTAAGAAGCAGGCATAAAAAAGAAGGTGGTCTGCATTCATTGAAATTGTCAACATACCAAACAAAATTTGAAAACTACTGGGTTCTCCAATTTGTGTTCTAAATAAAGAATGAATCAACTACTAAAAATAAGTGTTCTGTGCTACTTTCTTCTCTAAGATATTCATCCCTGTACACAAAACTATTTTTGATACTACATTTTTTAGAAAGCAATGTTGCAAAGTCGTTAAAGGAAATTTATGCAAAAGTTATGATAATTTCTTAAACTATGAAAGCCGTCACCTATTTATTGAGATGTAAAAAGTTGGTAACTGTTAGTCATCAATGGAAAAAGATAGCTTCTGGATTTTCTTATTTGTGACCTTTAAGTTATTTAACATGCAAGAAGATTGTTTGGAGCTCATGAGATGACCTTTCAAAAAGCTTAGGTCATTTCTAGCTCACACACAAAGGGGTCATTAGTGAGGACATGCCTGTTGCACAATCCAAAAAGAAAAGGCAATTTGGATGGTATAATAAGTTCAGCTTGCCTGAAATTAAAATGCATTTTTAAACGTAATTCTTTGAGAACTGAGTTCACTTTTATCAATTAAGAAACCACTTACAAAAGCCCTTGGCCAGACTCAGCTGGCGTCTCCCAAGAATGTCTTTTTGTGTACACAGGAAAGGGAAATCTGGAAACAACATTAACAATGTAGATATTGTTCAGGAAATAAAAAATAAAGAGTAGGGTAGATATTTATTTGTAATTAGAGGAACAGAGTTATTTGATTAAAATATATGAACACAACTTTGAACACGGTTTGGAAACAATTACATTGGGTGTGTCTCTTACCATGCACGACAACAGAGGTAGTTTTGTTATTGGTTCCAGCAACATTACTGGCCACACAAGTATATTCGCCGACATCCTGAAGCTGAACTCTTTCAATATGGAGGCTCCCATCGCTGCGCACAGTGATGTAAGGATTTTGGACCAACTTAAAGGGGAAAAATGGTCATTTTTAATTTAAAAAGGCAAGGATTTCTCTGAGCCAAAACTGGATCTGCTTTTTTTCCAACTGAGTTTTTAAATGTCTTATAAAATAACAAAATATTTTAATGCCCTTAAGTGGAAAATGATGAGCATTAACTATTACCAAGAGTGTATCAACTGTATTTAACCCTGATAAAACTCTAAAAATTATACCTACTAATATTTATCAGACAGTTTTACACATGCTACAAAAAGGAAAGAAATAGACAACACTTGTTTAATGTTTTTGTAAATTTTGTCATCACTCAGGACCCAAATTTCACTAATAATTTTTCCTCTTGGCTTAAAGAGTTGTTTCCCAAGAAGACTGTATTACCACTAGCAAGCCATTTTATATTTTTATTTTGGCACATCAAGCCAAGGGAGAATGACTTAACCTCAAAACCCAACCTTGTCAGGTGACAGGTGCAAACCATTAGCGGACAATGTATGATATAAGAATTATGTCAGAGAAGGCTGGTAATATTTTATCAGTTGAGAATGATTACCTCTAAATCTGTGTCATTTATGCATATTGCATACAGGATACTTTAGTGCTCAAATAGTATTATCCTATAAAAGCACTTATTTTTTAAGTGAGGTATACTAATTTTTTTCAGGTTTTTATTCGAATAAGAACAATTTTATAACTTCTTACATGGAGTCAATTCACTTTTAATCAGCACATCAAGAAGAGAGTGAATCTCAATACTCTGGAAAATTAAAGGAAAAATGTTCTAAAGTAGATTACATGTTTATAGAAAAAACTTCATAGAATTGTAAAAACTTTTCACATCCTTTCATAATCAAAAGTCATACACTGAAAAACTATGATAATGATATACATCTACTTTTAAAAAGTTCACAATAAAAGATGTATTGTTTGAAGTTAATAAGAATAAAGATTAATATATAAAATGAAAGAATTTTATGAGAATATCAGCATTTCATAAAGCACCACAAAGAAGGGTATTAAAATATTTAAATGTTATGAAAATAGCTTAATACTTGCTTAGGTTTTTACATATTCTGAAAGGAGTTTATTAGTGACCTGAATCTAGTGTGAAATCATGAAAATTATAACATTGATTATTTCTCCATCTTATTAATCCCAAAATAATATAAATGACATAAACATGTTAATAATGAAGAAAAGTTTTGGTACACTTACAAAATATATTCTAGTTTATTTATTAAATTGATATTTCAGCAGTAAGAATACATTATTTCTTACTCAAAAAACTTGGGAATGTGAATGCATGCATTTCAAGTGTTCTCACCATAGCTGAATTCTTAATCCACCGACGTTCTGGAATGGGATTTCCAGCCAATAGAGTACAAGGCAAAGTAACCTGCTGTCCTTCAATAACATTGGCCACTGAAGGGCTGATTCCAATAAGTGGAGCAACTAAATCAGAGAGAGCACAGGCATTTTCAACTCTATTCCACCCAAAAGAAAGGCAAACTATTTTCAGACCAAAAGGACTACTAGTAATGATACAAAAATTTGAATTTTCAGAAATAAAATCTTTAAATGGAAATGGGCATGAATTTGAATGTAAAGATAAAAGACCCTTCTAAGTAGTAGGAATGGCAAAAAGGACAGGTAAAACAGTAGCACAGAAGTAAGGAAAGTAAAAATGTGTACACAGAAAGAATGTGTATGATGTGGAAGGCCAGAAATGTCAAGCCAAGAATTTGCAGTGTATTCAGTAGACAAATGGACAGTGGCTGAAAGCATTTATAAATGGAAAAGTGGAATTATCAGAACCACCTTTACGGGGAATATTAATCTGAAAACTGTAAATAGACTGGAAGGAGTGGGATCAATAAGGAAGCTGTTGGAAAAGTGCAAGCAAATAAAATGAAGTAGATTTTCTTAGATGGAATGGTAAAGAAGCATTGATTGGAAATATGCCCTTTTCTAGAAATTAATGAGTAAGTTTAACATAAATCAAAGCAAAATACCTAAAAGATTTTACTCAGAAAATTTAAGCATATATAGATGAAGGGTAACACATAAAAAAATTTGAAAAAGGGTGTTAATGAGAAACATATATCATCAGATTTAAAAATCACATTAAATGATGTAATAATTTAAGCAGTGAGCCGGGTATGGTGACTCATGCTTGTAATCCTAGCACTCTGAGAGGATGAGGTGGGAAGATCCTTTGAGGTCAGGAGTTCAAGATCAGCCTGAGCAAGACTGAGACCCGTATCTACTAAAAATAGAAAAAATTAGTGAGGTGTGGTGGTGTATGCCTATATTTCAGAACTACTTGGGAGAACTGAGGCAGGAGGATCATTTGAGCCCAGAAGTTTGAGGTTGCAGTGAGCTATGATGATGCCACTACACTCTAGCCTGGTGACAGAGGAAGACTCTATCTAAAAATAAAATAATATAAAATAAAATATAATAATTTAAATAATGTAGTATTATTGCATCAACAGAATTCCAAGGAATAGACATAGGAATCTAAACTTAGCTCATGATCAAATGGGTATTTGATCAGCAGGAGAAGACTAATCAATAGAAGATATTGAATCAAATGTCTCACCACTTGATAATAAACAATATTATATTTTTACTTCATATCATACATATGAATAATTCCATTTTGACTAAAATGATAAGTGTATAAAAGGAACCAGAAAACAACTCCACCACTCAAATATGCATGTGTCTGTGTGGGTATTCATATTTAGAATTAAATCAATTCATTTAAATTGATCTAGATTTTTTCATATGCAAGACAAGGAGGTTAGAGCAGATGATCTCTAAGGTTATTTTCAGATCTAACATTCTAAGAAATATGAAATGCTGTAGGGGAGGGAAAACTAGTCTAGTAATCAGTTATATATCTTTGTTCTCTTAAGTGGCACAGGTGAGAGAGGATGTAGAAAAGAAATCTGATGATTTTAAAGAGTGTGGTATGTAGACACTTAATTGATCTTACCGAGTCCTGTCACTGTTATTGTTGTCTCTGACTGGATCTTTCCAAACTGGTTTTCTGCTTCACAAATATAGGTTCCTTTGTCACTTGCCCATAAGTCTAAAAAGAAGAACTCACTGATTCATTCAATACCATCTATGGAGCATTAACTATGTGCCAAACAGCACTGAGATCTGTGGATGGAAATTATGGCATAGCCTCTGGTTGTTCCCATTCTAGGGGAGGAGACACACACAGAAACCAGCAATCATACCACAGTGTGAAAAATGCTAAAATAGGAATGTCAAACAATGAGCTGTGGAAGCACAGAGACAAGAGTGATTGACCACATACAGTGGAGTTAGAGAAGGACCACACCAGAGGTAGTATCTGAGCTATACCTCAGAATACAGGACTGGGGAGAACAGAGAAAGCATAGTTCAAATCTAGAGAGTTACAAAGGCAAAAGCATGACTTGGAAAATCATGGTCTGTTCAAAGGATAGAAAGCTGCACCACCAATGGACACTGTACCACCACCCTGAAGGCATTCTAGAAGTCTGCAGGAGAGATTTTCTTAGTTGGCCCAATGACTGGGGGCATTTAGTGGGCAAACAGTAGAATTATCCAAATCCAGCAGGATTTTTGAAGTTCTCAACTAGAAATTTATGGATTTGATAGCTTTGTTTATAATTACATGAGACTATAACCTAATTCTGTATACGCAGAAGAACTTTGGCAATAATTATCCACCATTTTAGAAAATCACTTCATCAGCTTGGAGTTTTTGAGTCATCAAACCTACACTCCTGTGTCAGTCTGCTGATCTGAGCTACTGAATTCATGTGATGCTACATACACATGTAAGCATATTGAGCAGATAATGCCAGGGTATTTACGTATTGAAATACATATAGTTTTAATTTAAATTACTTTCCCTTATTTTCTTTTGTACTACATTTTAGAGTTAAAATAACTTTTATTACCTTAGATCAAATATATAGAATTTTTTTCAAGATAATAAAAGGGTATTACAAAACATTTGTAATTAAAGAGGGGACTGGGGCAATCAGGATGGGGACCACTGAGTTACAAGTTGTGTCAGTACAGTCAGGAGACCGATGTTGAAGAGGTGATCTGGTGCCTCCTTTAGAGTATAGCTTTGTCTTATGAGCAACAAGGAAGGCAAGAGAAGATTTTAAGTAGGCGAATGATTGTAATGTTATAAATATCTTAACCAAAAAAGCAGTTTAATCTATTCATAAGTTTTGAACAGAGAAAGATGCAGCTTTCAATTACGAATACCTACATACTATCTCAGATAAAGAACAATGACAGTTTCTACTCCTCTGTTAATGATAGGCATCTAACTGCATCTGGTAAATTAGGTGGCATCTACTCTAAATAGTAATAAACATTTATTTAAAAAGGAAAATTCAGGAAATCTCCCAGATTGTAAGTCATACATTAGTTTTAACCAAGATATTTTCCATATTACCAACTCTTAGACTAATTTGTGTAGAAATACAACATCTACTAAGAACCAAGTTTTTTTTGTTTTTTTTTTTTTATTTCAGCGTATTACAGGAGTACAAATGTTTGGCTACATATATTGCCTTTGCCCCACCTGAGTCAGAGCTAGAACTAAGTTTCTAATCAAATTTCCTTCCAGACAATTTAATTTATACAACTGGGTAACTGTTGCTCAATATATTAGCCTCTTTTATCCTTTCTTTTCTTTCATCTTCTCTAATCAATATGTTTTCAGGTCTCTTTTTTCCCATCACTACCATCACTCTACCTGTGTAACTATTTGAAACTTCCAATTTTTCCTTTCTTTCATCTCTCCTCCTGCTCTGCAGGGCATTGTTCTGAAACAGAATTTTCCATGTACCTTTTCCTGCCTATGAAACTTGGAGGGAGACTCTCTATTTTTACATCATCATCAAGTGCATTTCTTCACCTGGACATTTCAGGTCCTGCAAAATCTAAACCCAATCTGATCTGTACTTCCAAGTAGCTACCTTTGTGGCCATGCACTCAGACGATAGATTATAAAATATTAATGGAGGGATCCTATATTTAACCTCTGTCTTCACTCCAGAGCCTAGCACAGAGCTAAATACTGAAAAACTTGTTTTTAGACAGCTTAATTTATATCTGGAAGTTTAAGTGGCCACTGTACATTTAATATGGTAAATAAAATTGGAAATCACTAATTGGAGGCTTTCTGTAAAATACTCCAAAGATAAAATTAGTTTTAAAAAATCACTTAAAGATCTGAATGTGTTTCCTCTTCTAGTACCACCATGTAAATATTCTTAATGATATTTTTAAAAATCAAGAGTGTTTTCAAGTGTCTGAATGCTGAATAGCTTATAGTTAAAATTTTTGGATGATGGTGTATCTGGCCTTTTTGGGGGGAAAGGAGATCTTTTGCTTCAGGCAGTTATAGATTTTAATCAAGGAGTTTCCACAGCACCCTTGTGCATGTCATCATGTACTGTTAGCCAAAAATAAAAACCTGAAGTTTACCTTTCTATATGACAATTGTTACAAGAGTCAATGAAATATGACCACAGGTGACTATTTGCAATAAGAAACAGTAAGGTATGAAGAAGTCATATTGCTTCACAAGCCCTTATGACAAATTAATGAGATACATATGAATAAAATATAGCTCATTTATGACAATTCCTAAGAATAAAAAGTTAGTACTATCTCAAAGTGAAATGCAACAAACACAAAACGTGTTGGCAAGATTAATCCATGATTTTAAATAGTAAAACCTATGTATAAAACATGAAAGTATAATATAAATGTACACATTTGTATGAAATGTATTTCATTTAACCTACTTAAAATAAAGAGAGCTCCTGTTCTTAGTTGGCTGATGGAACTAACTGAAAAAGGTCTTGAGAAAATCGGCATGTTGTCCAATCTTCGCCATTTGATCTTTGGTTCTGGATATCCCTGAACATAACAAGGTAATGTCACATTTGAGCCAATTTCCATAGAAATATCAGCAGGTTCCTGTATGAAAACTGGAGGTGCTGGAAGATATTAAAAAACACAAACATGTTATTGGTATAGTATACAGGCATATTCAATATAAGCTGAATTATTAAACATTCAACAGATTGAATTTGAATCAAATCATGGTCCATATAATATTGTAAATTTACCCCATAGGTATTACTGTACTATTTAGAAATAGCAGTTGCTTCTTTTCTGCTTTACAAATGAATAGAGACCTTAGAAGTTCAACCATTTCTTTAATATAGATGATTTTTTTAAAAAGCAGGAATTTAAATCAGGAGTAGCTTAAATAAAGAAAATCTTTCAGTCTAGAAATTTGTTTTCAATTTTAGTTTGTGTCATACTACTCAAACCTTAAGACTACTTTATAAATAAGTTGGCCTTGAAATGAAATAATTTTGACACTTTCCACAACTTACTCACCTTGGCTGAATTTTTAAATGAACTTAATTGAAAACAGAGTTCATTCTTCAATAATCATTATATAACAAGCCAACAGTATTTACTCTGAAATTATATCCTTGCTCAATATCACATTCTTGCTTCTCATATCTTTCACATTTTTTGAGTTAGAGAAATTTAAGTTTGTGAATCAGTAATACAAAAAAGTAACAGAATATAGTACTTGATGAAGGGAGAATAGGGAGTGCTTAACATCTCAGACAGAGTTAAGAAATGATTCAGAAACCATAAAAGTTTTAGATAAGAAAGATGCAGATATCCACATAATTTAGGTAACCACAGAAGCCAGGAGGAAGAGATAGAAATACATCAGACGCACAGCTTGGAAAACCAGGAATGCAATATAGGGAGGATGCTGTCAGCAAGTCCAAATAGATGATGCTCTCAATGTGTTCCAGAAACTTGTGAGTAATGACGTTTGAGGCATCGGCCAAGGAGAAATACATAGGGTACAACTGGAGGCAATGGATGAAACCTGCCCATATAAAACTCTAAGAGAAGGTACCCTAAGTTGGGCTGCTTGATAAAGTCAAGGTTAAATCTTAGTTAGAAATGACGACAACTGCTATTTACAGAGTCAGAAATTATGTTAAGTGCTTTTGATTAATTATCTTGTTTAATCTTCACAAAATCCCTATGAGATATGTACTATTATTACTCTGATTATTACAGATAAAGAAAATGAAGCACAGATAGTTGATGTGCTAAGTGTCACATGGAGTTGAATGGTGGAGCTAGGATTAAACACCAGGTCAATCCAACTTTAAAGCCACAATTCTCTCTCCCTTTCTCTAAGGGTTCTAACAACTACTCACAGTTATAATATTTAGCAGGGTCATCTAAATGACTGCAGAGATCACTTCTTTCCTTCTCATGGGAATTCTGGAGCTTGGATATACAGTTGTCTCCCAAGCAGCATTAGTGCTTTTTTAGCTGAGGTCAAAGAACTCCCTCTAACTTTGCAGCCTCATCTCCTATTATTTCTCTACACAAATTCTTCTCTCTGGGTAAACAAACAGCACCCCTTGTTCTTCTCTAAACAAGGAATGACTTTTCTCCTATCAGTACCTGTATTATTACCATCCCCTTCAAATCCAATGTCTGCTGTTGATCTCTGGCTATTAAAATACTGATAATCTTTTAACCTGGTTCCAGAGATGGACATCATTTTTTTCCTCTCTGAAGGTTCAGAGAACTTGCTCTCTACAATTCTCATGGCAATCGCCACATTCAGCCACATTATTAGACTATAGATTCGTGGTTTTTTTCCTAGAGACTTTATATTTGCAACTGTATTTTTATCTTTTACAGCAACTAACATGGTACCTTGTGCATTATTCATGGCTACTAAATATTTGTGAATGAATTATTATGAATTATTGAATCAATATGAAAACACTTCAGTAATAACCCAGTCTGTGTGTGTTTGTGTGCGTACATGCATATGTGTGTATGAGGGTGACAACCTTGATCCAGTACATTTGAACTTTCACTTTTGAAAGAAACATGGCAATTTCAGAAGCCTTCATTTTTTTACTAAACCTAAACAAAATTAAATTAAATACAAAAATTGAACAGTATGTTTTCAAAAAGAAGTAGTGTATCTAGGTTTAGATTCTTAATTCATCCATATGGGAATTTGACTTGTAAAAATAATGGGCAAAGTGAACATATTTTAACAATAGTTTATAAAGTAGCTCAGAGCTTGCTTACCCAAAGTCTCTAAGGCTTAGTTACTTTTCTCTGGATAAATAAAAGTCATTTATTCTAGAGCAGGTAGCTTTTCTGAAAAATGCAGCTTAACTTTAAAGAATGTGTTAGGCTCATAGTATGAGCAGGTGAATGTGGTGATGGACAGAAAATAAATTCCAGAACAACACAAAGATATGCAGGAGGCTGGAATCTACCAAGTACTTGGAAGAAAACCCAGTTTACTGACACATCAGAACATTGGCATTAGTGAAAATGAAGACAAATTTGAATTTTCAGAACTAAGAAAGCCAAGAACAAAAAAGGATAAGCAAATCTCAAATTGTGCCAACAAAACTCAATTAAAGCAGGAGAAATCATCTGCTGTGAAGCAGCTTTGGGAACAGCAACCAGGCACAAGACAAGCACAAGGTCAAGGAATATATGTACTTGTATCAGAAAACAAGGCAAATGAGAATACCAGGCACTAGGTAAGCAGCCAAGACAGCATCAATGACAAGCAAACCTCAAAAATGAAGCAGCTTAGCTCAGCCAAGAAGCTTTTTAAACACTTCCTACTCCTGAGAGTGGCCAACACAAACTCCAAGTGAATTACATTGGGTAGATGGTAAACAGATTAATGAAACTAGGGGAAGAAGACCAGTGTAGTACAGTGCATGATGCTGTACAGAAGAGGCTACTTGATTAGACAGGTGAATATGCCCATTAAGTGCTTCCAAATGGCAGTTCTACTATTGCTCTGTCTGTAGGCTTGGGAAGTTATTATTATTTTGGGGGGAAAATTATGTTACCTCCCCCAGTTTAAATTTCCCCATGAACAAAAAGGAGATAATAACATTTCCTATCTCATTTTGTTAAAAGAGATCATCTTTATTAATCATTTAGCATATAGTAATCACCCAAATATTAGCTATCATTAAAATCAGTAAAATATTGTAGCGTGAAGTGCTTAAATCTCATTTCAGGAGTTTAATGTGTCTATTGTTAATTTCAATTTTGGCTCCCCCATGTAGCCTGTTAGGATAATTTTTGATCCCCAGTGATTGCCTGAGTATTTGCGGCCAAGCACCTTGTGATGTGTGCAGGGTTAATGCCATAATACAGTTTTGATATCACTTACATGTCTATATGGCTCTGTGTGCACATTATTTTGAAAATATAAAAATCACAAACAGATTGATCATCTTACACTAAACGTTATTCCATAAAATTATTCTAGGACCCTGAGGGACAATTAAATATACATACATCCAATATGGCAACTCTTGTATTATTTTAGTCAGAGATTTTCTTTCCAAAAATGATTGGACACATTGTTTTGGTTCTACCAAACCACAAAGCATGAAACCACAGTCTAAGACTCAAACCTTGTGTGGTATGGAATGCTACAAATAAAATTGTTGCCACGTCAACTTTTTGTTTGATGTAGCCAATCCTCTTTTCTTCCAAATGACTTCACAATTCACTATCCCTTTTTAGAAAGGATAAAAACCATTGGTATCTTTCCCTGTTGACCTGAAATGTCCATACTTTAAAGCCATGATAATGAGCAATAGGAAAAAGGACACTCAGTATAAGAAGCTAGAAATCAGAAATGATATTAAATAGTCTTTTCATTATTTTTTTATCTAGTATTATTAATGTCAAGTAATAGGCCCATAAAAACAATCTGAAAGCCCAAATAACTACATGATATGTATAAAAGTGTGTTTTTCTTAAGTCATAAGCTACTTATATTTATGTCCAATAGTTCTATAACTCAAATTAATAATTTTATGCATTACTAAATTTAGTACTTAACTTGTCTCAAGCCTTTTCTTTAAAAAGTCAAGTTGAGATGGTGACTTTTATATTAAAAACCCAATGCATAATCTTAAATACCATGTTGCTATTGTATAGGCATTTTCTTATTATTTTTCAAGACCCAGAGACCCAAAATGACCACTTAACTTGTGAAATTAATATTCATCTACTTGACATATGTGGTATTAAACAACTTTAGGGCAACAGCAGTTATAGGTGACATGTTGACCCATTCTCTCTTCAGAGAAGCTTCTCTTAACCACTATCTAAATTCTGGGGAAAGTTTTGATTTGCAGTGTGTTTGCCTTTAAACTTAATAGTGATAACTACAATCATCACTACAGCTGTGATTTCCATTGTTATTGGCATTTATGTCTTATATCTGCTAGAATAAGTAGCAATAGTTTTATGTGAACAGACAACTTCTAATCAACCTTTGCAAGCTACAACAAGAGGGATTTAATGCTGAATAAGGAAATAGTTAAGGCATAACAGAAATATGAATGGTGCCGAGTTTAACACTAAGTTATATTTTGCAATTGTTAACAATGGTCAAGGTCACAGTAAGCAAATAATTCAAATAATTCAGTTAATGGTTTTATCAGGACAATCACTAGAATAAAAGTTGAGAAAGACATTGTCTTAGAAAGGGTCATGGAAGATGAAGATCTTGAATATGAATGAAAGTAAGACAAAGTTCAGTGCAGTTCAAGGAATGGATCATAAATATGAAACATTAGTTGGGATGTTTCCTAATCTGATACAAGTCACCCCAGCACAGACAGCCCTAGCCCTTCATGATGTGCCACTGTACAGAAAGGAGAACTTGGAAAGGTTTCCTACAAACTTTGAGGAGGCTGGGGATGTCATTACCTTTTTGCTGGGAACAATTAGTGAGGCTGTTTCTCTCTTCCTCTAGAGCTAGACCACTTTAAAAGAATGTTGGGTAAATACGAAATATATATGCAGGAAAAGAGGAGGAAGCAGAACTAAAAAATGTTGAGAATTCAAATGTTATACTCAGTACATTTCTTGAAAACAAGAATTCTGTGCCTAGGGACTCTCTTCATTTGAGTCTTACATTTCTAGAAGCATTACTGTCTTTCACATCCTGCTGGTAAGTTCAGAGATACCCTCCACTCAGAGATTCCAATGTTATTTTCAAGACATTTCCCTTAATAACCACAGAGTTTAGTCATGGTTCAAACACTTCTTGCAATGCCCAAGACAGACTCTATAGTAGTCTTTGTGGTCATTTCCAGCTTTGTTGATTCTACCCCATGGGCGTAATCACCAAGAATGCAGAGTGTTCACAGACAGCCCAGGGGCAAAGGGATCCTAAAAGATCCCAGGAGGAAAAAAATTTAGTTTACATGAAACAAAATATCAACTTAGAGGCCCATAATTTTCATTTAAATACTTAACATAGTAGAACCAAAATGTTTTATGTTACTATATGCTTTAAAAAGATGGGTTTTCTTTATAGTTCCTAACTTTTATTAATAAAAAATAATTTTGGCATGAAAATCATCATACACGAATACAATACAATTTAATGAAATGACATTTTATAAGTTTTAAGTGATACAACTGTTTATCTGTTCAAATTAAGCTGCCAGGTTCTTTTTCATACACACTGAGCTCTGTTTTATTTGGTGTTTTACCACACTGTGGAGAGATTTTTTTTTTAAAGAGACTTGAGATAGAGAGACAAAGGAGGGAGAACCAAACTTCTTGAGTAATGTAAATATAGTTGTCATGCACACATTGTATCCTTCATATTATGATTGACATTTATTTGTAGTTAGTACTTTATTTTACATACTAGGGAGTAATTGGTACTGAAATTTTTTTAAAAGTAAAAGCACAATGACATCTACCTTTGCTGTCATCGACATCTCCAAATTATGGCCTAGGGCCAAAATCTAATTCCTGGCCTCCAGATGCTAACACTTAGAAATTTGGTGGCAGAATGGATGACTCTTGATAGGAAAATGGCAATATATGATATACTGGTGAAGCCTATAGTCTCTGAAGTCAGACAACTTAAGTTTAAATATCCACGCTGTGCACCTCCCTAGCTCTGTGACCATGATCAAGTTGCTTAACTTTTATCCACCTCAGTTTCCTTATCTATGTAATGGAGATAATTATAGGATCTTCCTCTTAGGATTATCATGAGAGTTTAATGAAATAATGCATATAAAAGTCCTTGACACCATGAATGGTACAAAGAGAGCACTAGCAAATACTAACTACCATTATTACGTTAATAATCTGAAATGTTCATTCTAATTTTGCCATTCTGACAAATATTTCTACCAAATTATGTCAAAGTTATATTAAACATGGAAAAACAGCAGATCAATTCTAAAACGAATTGATCTATTGGATTTGGGTGCTTACAGCCAACATCCAGGGTTATCTTGCCAGTTGCTCTTCCAGCATCATTGACAGCTACACAGGTGTAATCACCAGCATCCAGATCTTGCGTTTCTTGAATCTTCAAAAGTCCCAAGAGAGGGTCAATAATGAGGAATGGCGAAGACTTCAACTCAAGATCTCCTAAGTCAAAGCGGAGGAAAGAACACTAAATGCTAAAGTATTTACATCACCTATTGGTTTGATTTCAAAACTTCTGAATAACATTGATTGCAAAGTTCTTAAATACAAGAGTCCAGCACAACATAACACTTTCTATAACATAAAATCTTGACCTGTAATGAATTGTGTACAAATATTTCATATATCTATATCTATGTATATATGCATACGTACAGATATAAATAGAAGAATGAGCTCTTTGAAGCTACATTGGGGAACTAGGAAAGGCTGGTAGCGGTAACTATGGCTATGTTAGGTAAGAAGGGAATAGGAAGATGAGTGTTGAAAAGAGGTTTCTACCATCTTTGTAGCAGGATACATTTCAGTTTCTCGGGAAATGCTTGAGAAATTAAGAGATTTTCTTAGTTTATCGAAATAGCAGCACCTCAAATCTACCAAGGACCAGTTTTATTTGAAGGCAGACAATGGCTCAACAAAGCTGTAATTTAGGTTTGGCTTTTCCTGATGCTTCACCTCCTTCAAGGTGTCTCCTCTCCAAAGAATGAAATTATCCAGGATGACCAGTATCATTGAAAAGTACATAGTACTGGATGTTTAATGCCAGCTCAGTGTTTGCATTGTTTTTGTTTGTTTTCATAATGGGTGACATCAGACATGTTAGGATCCTAAAAACTTCCAGTTTGGGGGGCCATTGCTCTTAGAGTTTCATAGCATTCCCAAATGTCAAGTTTGAAAAGGTGCTCTCCAAAAGGTCACACACTGGCCATGTGCCCTGGACCTGAGGATGATAAAAGTAACTCTCTTAGTTTCTAACAGGCAAAGAGAACCCAGGCGCCAGTACAGTAATTGTCTAGGACACTGAAAACAGAATCAAGCAACAGATTCAAGGCAACAGAGAGACAATTCTCTTTGTGTTTATATAATTTTCACAAGAGAGGAGGTCAAAGGAGCTCTAAATTAAAAAAAAAAAAATTACATTAGCAACCAACTATCAGAGCCAAAACAAAGTATTTTGCAGCATTCCAATATTTAAAACCCCAATCATCCTTTTAAGCTTGCTACTACATGCCACGTGAGAATGAGAGCAGCAACTAAAGCTGTGTCTGTGTGCCTCTGAGAAATTTTCCTAAATGAAAGCAGATGATGTTGACATAAACTTTCCTCCCACCACGGGAGGATGCAATGTGACCTTGCTGTTCATCAAGTATTAAAATGTTTGGACTAAATGGAAATCCATTTAGATTTTTGGAATTTACTTCCTTTTTATGTTACTTCTGCATATGTCAGAAGACATAACAGGATGAAATAAAGACTTTTTTGCTAGTAGCTTTTTTCCAAAATAAAAATATTTAAAGAATACTACTTGTGTGATAGATACACCAAAAGACCAGACTCTACTATTATACAATATATACTATACATGTAATGGAATTCAACTTGTACCCCTTAAGTCCGTTAAAATTTAAAAAAATACAAATGCAAAAAAACAATAGCAGTCATCAAACAAAAAATAAATTGGAAAATACTAGTTCAATCAAGTTTGATCACATTTTGATAGTCTCTCCTGATTTCTAATGAAAAATTAGTCATCAAATTATTCAGAAGCCATAGATAACTGCAGAATTTTTAGATGGAAATGAAATAAGGATTATTTACTTTTTTTTTTTGAGACAGAGTCTCACTTTGTTGCCCAGGCTAGAGTGAGTGCTGTGGCATCAGCCTAGCTCACAGCAACCTCAAACTCCTGGGCTCAAGCGATCCTACTGCCTCAGCCTCCCGAGTAGCTGGGACTAAAGGCATGCGCCACCATGCTTGGCTAATTTTTTCTATATATATTAGTTGGCCAATTAATTTCTTTCTATTTGTAGTAGAGACGGGGGTCTCGCTCTTGGTCAGGCTGGTTTCGAACTCCTGACCTCAAGCAATCTGCCCGCCTCGGCCTCCCAGAGTGCTAAGATTACAGGTATGAGCCACCATGCCCAGCCTGAAATAGGGATTATTTAATTTTAATATTAGATAAGATCAGAATAATGTTACATATAGTAAAATAAACTTTGCTGATGATCTATGCCAGGATTTACAATCATTATCATTGAGGAGAATTCTTTTTTTCTGCTGCAGTTTAAATTCAATCACAGCCTCTGTGGCCATAAAGACTAAAATTGATCATTATCTCTGACATAGGAGCCTTTCAAATAGTTGATGATAATGAAGTAGTTATCAAAAAATGTTTGTACCAAGACTCCCTAACAATACTCTTAGAAATTATCAGGGACCCTAGTGAATTATTATTTATGTGGATCATATTTATTTGTACTGTATTTAACATTTTAGTAACCAACCCAAGAAATCTAAGAACATACGCATTCATTATTTTATAATAAGCTCATGACATTTTAACATAATGAACACAGTTCATTTAAGAAAATTATATTTTATAAAACAAGAGAAATGTAATGAGAAGAGTGGCATTGTTTCACATTTTTGCAATTCTCTAGAATGCCTAATGTCTAGCATAACAGAAGATAGCTGAGGGTTCTCATTTGCTTCTGCATTCGCCCTATTAGATATAATGTAACATGCAGCCTTCACAAACTCCATTATTCACTTGGAAGACAATAAGAGTGAAAAAGACAACATCATAGTATTATTATGAAAATGGTTTTCATCTTGTGGATCCCCTAAAAGAATTATGGGAAGCCCCAGAGATTCAAAACCACATTTTAAGAACCACCAGCCTAAATAAATAAATCCAATTTTTAAAAATACTTTACCAGAAAATTTTCATAAGATTTTAACAGTGTCTCTGATTCTTCTTTGAACCCACTCTATGTGGCTCATTTCTAAGAATAAAAGATCTAAAATTTCCAGATAGCATTTATATTTATGGAATCCCTTTTCTCTGATAGTCTGAATGAAATATAGTTTATTTTTTTCAAACACCAATTTTATTCAATCAGCATTTTTCCAGAAGAAAGATATATATAAAAAAAATAGTGTTTTTTTTTTGTTGTTGTTCTTTTGAGTCAGAGTCTCACTCTGTTGCCCTACTAGAATGCCGTGGTGTTAGCCTAGCTCACAGCAACCTCAAACTCCTGGGCTCAAGTGACCCTCCTGCCTCAACCTCCTGAGTAGCTGGGACTACA
>VSMD01042245.1:0-111657 GCA_008750895.1 Mirza zaza
TCTGTGGAAAGCAATATGGAGATACCTTAAAGCAATACAAGTGAATCTACCATTTGACCCAGGAATCCCATTACTGGGCATCTACTCAAAAGATCCAATGACACTCTACATAAAAGACACCTGCACTTGAATGTTTATAGCAGCACAATTCATAATCGCAAGGCTGTGGAAACAGCCCAAGTGCCCATCAATCCAAGAATGAATTAATAAAATGTGGTATATATATACCATGGAGTACTATTCAGCTCTAAGAAACAACGGTGATATAGCACATCTTATATTTTCCTGGTTAGAGCTGGAACCCATACTACTAAGTGAAGTATCCCAAGAATGGAAAAACAAGAACCACATATACTCACCAGCAAACTGGTATTAAATGAGCAGCACCTAAGTGGACACATAGGTACTACAATAATAGTGTATTGGACAGGGGGACGGGGGGGGGATGGGTAGATACATATATAATGAGTGAGAAGTGCACCGTCTGGGGGATGGTTATGCTGGAGACTCAGACTTGTGGGGGGAGGGGGGAAAGGGCAGTTATTGAAACCTTAAAATCTGTATCCCCATCATATGCCGAAATAAAAAAAAAATAATTAAAAAAAAAAAAAAGAAAAATAAATCCTCAAATCCTCATTAGACAGTGTAAAAGAAATAACATGAGTCTTCAAATCCATGAACAGAAAGAAAAGAACAAGAAGGCAAAGGAAGATAAAAGAAACCATGCACCTCTCCTCATACTAAAAAAAAAAAAAAATCATAAATATTATGCATAATTAAAATTCTTTCCAACTTAGGAATTATATACTTTCTCCTGTTTCTGCCTGGAATTCTTCTCTCAGCAACCTGATCTTCATTCACATACACATCTTTTCTTTATTTTCTTGATGGTCCAGTTCACCTCCTCACACAATCTTTTTTAAAAAACTAAAATGTCCTTCTTGTTGCTTCTTTTTCTCTCTTTAAATTTTTAGTAACTCCGGTACATTAAATTAGTTAGTCATACACCTCACTTATTGGTCTTTATCCCTCATGCATTCATAATTATCCTCATTTAGTGGCCTATATGTGTACCAAGTTAATCAGTTTATTTTATATCAATTCATTCCTTTCCTCTTTCATGCTATCCTCATTCTCCATCTATTTCTCAAAAGTCTCCTCATACAACACTCTTGAAAAATTATATTATAATGAATTAGTTTAGGTATAGTAATTCTAACTGTTATTATAGGACAAGAAGCCCTGTTCTCAGAAAAAATTTTTGATTGCATTTGTAAATTTAAGTCTGAATAAAGACTAAATACAGACTAAATGCTAAAATAAAGTCTGTCTGGTTAAAGCAGTTAGTCAGCTTATTCATTACCACCACTACCGATTGTAGTAAAAATTGAGTGCATATGTTTACAAATAGATATTTCATCTGGCTTTTCTTTGTCGCTATTAAAAAAAAAAAAATCTGTTGTCCTGTAGTCTGAGTCATAAATACATCCAATTCAGCACATAATTATGTTTTTAAAAATTTCAGCATATAATTATTTAACCAGTAAAATAATAGTTTACAAATACAAATGCATTCCAGAAAAAATATGGTACAAAATGAAACCATTTGCATGTGTTCTTTGTGAGATTTTTTTTTAAACAAAATTCACATTTTATTTAGATTGAAATAAACTATACAAAATTTATTTTCTTCACCAAAAATAACAGCAATATTTTCCATATTATTTCTAGATAAACCACAAAACACTTATTTTTGTAGCTTTTCCAGGTTTTGCTTATAAATCAAGACGAGGCAGTAAAAGTCATGGAAAAAGACAGAAGAAAAAGACAAGTCAGTTGTCAGTATTCATGGCCTGATTTTGTCCTAACCATGAAACAGAAATGTCCAACATACACCTGCTAAAAAGCTTATGAAGATGTAGGCTCAACAAAGGAATGTAAACAGCAACAACCAGATGTGGAACAACGATGGCAGGCTCTTCCATTCAAACTTTAATTGTCACTTGTTCCTTTAAGTTCATTTGATAAAGATAAAATCTACGATGAAATCCTTGTTTGATGAGCTCACAAGCTTCTCTGATAATTTCTTTTGACTGTCCATTATAGATTTTTAACAATATATTTAAAACTTCTACTAGCCAAAGGTCAATCGTGGGCTTCATTGTAACATTTTATAAAATGTATTACTTCTTCCCACACCTCCTCAAAATTTATTTCTTCAAAGAATTGATAACTCAATATCTGACGTGGATCTACCGTGATAGTAAATGTTATGTCTAAAATGACTTAACTAAAACACTCCCAGAGTGCCACCCGCAGAGATCACAAAGAAGTAAAACGGGGCACTTTCAATGCTATCTTCTGGAAGAACAGATAGGTCTTCAAAGCATGAGAGTTCAAACAGGGGCCATTCAAATAGGTAGATTATCAATGGTTAAACTATTCAATGGAGGTCTATAGGCAAAGATAATCAGTGATTAAGTGCCCAACATACACCTTACAGCTCTTCTTTCAAATAGGGAATACAAGAGAAAGCCTATTTTAAAAGTCTCTTAGGTATTTTCAATGGTTTCTCAATTATCCGTAGGAAGCTCTGACTTAGTTGTATACAGTTTGATATATGTGTCTACCATTAAATCCAGATCATGTTTTATATCAAAATTTATGTTAAGCAAAGCCAAGTTACTTGACCTTTGGTCTGTCAAAGTGTTCCTCAAGTATGCTTTGAGACGCTTTCGTCCATTTTCATAGCGCTCATTCTCAACCTTCATCACAGGAAGAATACACAGGACCTTTAGCAATGCATACACATTAGGAAAAAACTTGATGTCAGGCAGGTGGAGGGCTTCATAAATGGTGGATGGAAGCTCAATATCTTTCCCTCTATGTTTCCATTTAATTCTCCAACAATGAAGTTCAGCTGAGAGCGTGTCAGGATTGGGTAAATCACTTCTGTACATGTCAGCATGGTGTTCTTCTGACGTATTGAATTTGAGTTGACCCATGACTGAGGGTACCAGAGATAAACATTTAAGAGCTTTAAGGTGCTGTTCTGAGAATATATCTTTAAGTTCCTGAATAATGTGCTCCACTGTTGGAACACTTAGGGTTTCTTTATAGTAACTCTCAGAGGTTAGTTGAGGTTCCAAGTTACTTTGCTGAGCTCTGCGGAATTTCCCAGGGAGTTTCATCTGAATATCAAGTTTGGCAGCCAAATTTGTGGCTTCCTCAAACCAAAACTCATGATAAACTTCAATATTTTCCATCACTTCATTTAGTGAATGTAGTACTGCAGTCAAGCTACTGGCTGCAAAGAAGACATCAGAGGTCTGCCCCTGGAGATTTTTCCCAAAGGCCCTTGTAAAAGAGAGGACATTTTTAAGAACAACAATAGTAACAATGAAATCAAAATCTGTTACTGCACTACAGAGGACAAATGCTCGGCCAGCTATGCAGTTATTCCATCTAATAGTTGTGTCACTATTTATACCATCTAAACATAAAACAAGTGCTTGCAGGAGGTCCACTAAAATTTCAAAAGCATCATGCCTTCCTGTCCACTGAGAATGGCAAATTTCCTTCAGTTCTTTACCCCTTTCTTCACTGTTCTGAAAAAGAACAGAAATTACATTATCGAGTTCTAAAAGCAGTTGTGGTGATCGATGGAAAAAAGAACAAACTTCCTCAATTGTTCCCAATGCAACAGATACTCCCATAACAGGCACTGATTTTGCCAACCACATATTTAAGGCACAGGAAGAGCAAAGTGTATAGATAGCTTGGGGATATTTCTCTAAAAGTCTACAAGCAACAACTTTCATTTTGGAGGAAAACCCACTGGATACAATGTAAGCCTGGCCACGACAATACTCCATATTCAGCCCCCACTTCTCAGTTATTGTAGTGTGAAATTTCACAGCCAAAATTTCGGCATCAGCTTCATAGGGCAGAAAGCCCACAAACTCCTCTCTCAGGTTATGAGATTCGTCGACGAACCTCACCAGTACGGGTAGGTGCTCTTCCCCTGCTATGTCCACTACATCGTCAGTGATAAGGGAAAAGAAGTGTGAGTCTCTCACTTCCCTGAGAGTTTCTTCCCGAATACAGCTCTCACAGATCTCTAGCATCTGTCTCTGCTGTATTTTTGAACAAAACAATGTGTTCACTGCTGTTGTCTCAAAGCGCTTTCTCAGGACCTCTTCACCAGAATTTATCCGGCACTCCAGCAGTGCTTGAAAGTTATCAGGAGTAAAAAGACCTTCTGGGATTTCGTCAGCCTCGTGTCCATCTAGAGGTATGTTTTGCTTTCCCATAAGAATGAAGATTTCAAATAGAGATTTTAGGTATTCTTTGTTTTCCTTCTCTTCAAGGGTTAAAGGTAAAATGTCCTCATCCTGTTCTTCACCCCCCTCTTCTGCACTGGGGTTCTGAGCATTGCTGTTGTTGGTTTCTTTATGTTTTTGTTCTTGTTCAGAAGTTTCGTCAATTTTTTTCTGTTTCAGTGTCCTGATTTCATCTTCACTCAATTCTTTTATTCGTTTTCTGTGTCTACTGTGTGGGTTGTTCAAATGACTGGTAAGATCAAATATTGTTGGTATTGCATTATCTCGAAGAACTGTCCTATAAGGACTCTCCCAATGACTTCACAAGTATCTGCTTCAATTAATTTTGAGAAATAAAATAACCCAATCATTCTTTAGTTTTCTGATGCCTCTGCAAAATGTATAGTTCTACAGATCATAGAGGTCTCAAAGTGTTTGGCACATAATCGATAATGTTTATTTAGTTGATCAGGTGTTTTATCTTCTAAGTCTGCTCGCCTACAATTCTCCACCCACTTCTGGCATCTGGCCGGATCCCGCGGGAACCTGAAAAAAGCCAGGTCGGACTGCGTGCTCTTCCGCGTGCAGTTGGGGGCAGCGCAGAAGTTCGGCATCGTTGCCCGCCCGCCGGCCGGCCCAGCCCTCCCCTCCCCGCCGCCTCAGGGCCAATATCAATTTCTTAAATACATAGCATTGATTAATGTCACCATATAATTAAATTATAATTATACAATTTTTTTTCCTTTTTTTTATTTCCATACTTTTTATTTTTATTTTTAATTTTTTTTTATTTCAGCATATTATGGGGGTACAGATTTTAAGGATAATTATACAATTAATCACATAATTGAATAATAATTACATAATTAATCAAATAATTAAATAATAAAGCTTAAACTATTTAGGCAATAGAAAAATTTTCCATATTTATATACATACATTTGTATGTATTTTATTATGTTCAAATTTGTTGATATTTGTCTTAAATATCACTTGAATACAGCCACTTTTCTTCACACTGACTGTCATGTTCTGGTTCATGCTACCACTACCCCTTTTAACTGGACCACCTCAGTGGACCCTTCCTAATGGTTTTCGTTGTGATTATTTCACTCCTTGTCTAACACCATCTATAGAGTCACATGGCTCACAGAGTAGAACTCAATGTATTAATAAGAACAACATGTGGGCTGATCTGGCCAGAGTTCTTCTTTTCAGTCTCATAGTGGACACTCTTGCTCTCCTTGCCTGACTTAATGGGCACTGCCTGCTGACTCAGGGACTTCACATGGGCTTTTGCCTTTATCAAGAATGATGTATCCCCCCCATTTCATCTACATAATTCCTTTTCAACCAATAGATCATAGTTCAAACACCTAAGTGGACATATAGGAATAACATCTATCAGATGTCAGGCAGGTTGGGGGGATGGGTTTATTATATATATACACATAATGAGTGTGATGTGCACCAACTGGGAGATGGGCATGCTTGAAGCTCTGACTTGAGTGGAGAGAGGGGGCAAGGGCAATATACTTAACCTTAACATTTGTACCCCCATAATATGCTGAAATAAATTAATTAATTAAAAAAAGACATCAGGAGACAGTTCATAGTTCACAGAAAAGGCAATAATAGTGATTAAATATGAAAAAAAACTGTAATTTCCTTAGGAAATGTTTCCCTTACATTCCAGACTAGATCCAGTTCCTCTTTTATGAGATCTCATGGCTAATAAATTGAGCATTTCTGTCATGAATCCTACAGTCTTAACTGCAATATATGACTGTTGTCTGTCTCCACCACCCCACTGTCATCATCATTGTCTATAAATTCTGTGAAGGCAGGGATGCTTGCTATTATCTACTTTGTTTATTCTACTTCCACAATCTATCACATTTCCTGGAATGTAACAGATTCTCAATAAATGAGTTGATTTAATGAAGAAAAGAAAGAGTAAAACAGAAATTCAGAGGAATGCAGAGAAGTTGCTAAAGTTGCCCATTTAAGAAATGCCACTGTTTTATGAAGCCCCAAATAAGAAAAATGTGCAATAGTGACTGAAAGAAGATTATAAAGACAAAAAGAAATAATATTAATTTCTTATGTATCAAAAAATAACTTATTAAAGTAAATCTACAGAGAGCTTAGTCTCAGAATTTACAGAGACAATATTTTATTCAAATAAAAGGATGCAGTTTGCATTCTTTCGAAATCCCAGAAAAGATAGTATCAATGAAATAATATCTTATTAATGGCTGAGTACGCTAATGCATTTTTTTATATTCTTGAAAATACATTTTCATATATCATATTTTCCTGTAAGATATGTATATATATGTTAAATTCAGGACATACATAATACAAGGCTTCCAGAGTTTTATAGCACATAAACACAGTTATAGCATAGTGTTAAAAATCTACATAATACTAAGCACCAAAATAAAATTACCTTGGGAATAACATATCACACATATTTTCATTAGAAAGACCTCAGAGAACAGAAACAACTGAAATCAAATATGCTTCCATTTGAAAACTCTATTAAACTAGTATAATATAAAATTACATTTTCAAGTGTGGAGTTGCAAAGTGAGAATACCTATCATGATACATAGAGAACATTTAAAAATTCCATGTAGTATTGTAATTCCAACATTTTTAAAAACTAATGTAATATTTCTATGCATCTTTCATATTTATTTATATATATTTATGCACATTATTGTGTTTAATAAAGCAACCCAGCATCAATATTGTCCCATTATAGATTGGATAGAATTTTAATTACTAATATACTTTAATTGGGAGCATTTTTTTACCTTTAATAAAGAGTTGTATGAAGGTCTATCAAGAGGATTTTTGTTTTTTATATATTATTTCTGATTCTGTAATACTTTTGCCGCTATTTTTAAAGGCTCTTTTAATCATTTTTAGTCTTTTTTTTGAGGTCAAAGTCTGGATGTTAGATCACATTACAATTTCTTGTAAATGAATTTATTTTGAAGTTAATTAGCTTAACCTAACCTTTCCATCATGTATACATATATCAGAACATATTGTCCACCATAAGTATGTACTATATTTATGTCACCTAAAAATAAAAGAAATTAAATTTAAGCATATTAATAATGCATATTGTGGTCTTTGGCAGGGTACACAGTTCTATGAGTTTTAACACATGTATAGATTTATGTAACCATAGCCAAAAACTGGATATGGAATAATTCCATCACTCCAAACACCTATTTGTGCTATGTAACTTTGTAAGAAAAAGCCAAAATATTTTCCAGAGTATCTGCACCACTTTTTATTCCCACTAGCAATGTATGAAAGTTTTGGTTGCTCTGTATTTTGTCAATGTGTGACACTGGTATTGTTAGTGGTTTTTATTGCTTTTTTTTTTTTCATTTTAATACATGTGTAGTGACACCTCATCAAAGTTTTAATTTGTGTTTCTCTAAAAGCTAAAGATGTTTGATATTTTTCCATGTGCTTATTTGCCATGTGTTCTTCTTTTTGGTTAAGTGCCTGTTCATGTCTTTTGCCATTTACGTGTGTGTGTATATGTGTGTGTGTGTGTGTGTATAATCTATCATGTATTTGTTTGCATTATTTCTTACTGTTAAGTGTTGTGTTCCTTAGTTATAAATTCCAAAATAGCCAACCTCACAAACAAAAATTTGAATAAGTTGAAAGGCTAAAGATGTACCTTTTCATTCTTCAAGTAAATTGTATTTGAAATTGTAAACTTGATTTTTGTCTTCTTAAATTAACAGATTTTGAATACTGACCTTATTACAAACTTTAAGGCATTAAAGGGAATTCGCAATATTTTTAACAAATAAGAATCACTGGTTCTCTGCTAAGCTCTTAATCCATGAGGTGTTCTGTTTTGTTTTTTTGTTTTAGTTATGCAGAGTATCAAGCTACTTAGAGAAAACTATAGTTTACCCATGGACAAATTTATGAATTTAATTAGTTTCAGGGGTATGTATTGATCCACAAATTGTGGCAACAGTTAATATTGTACATTTTTCTGTGTAGAAAACATAAATATGTGTAAGTTTATTATATATAGTATAATTTTCTTATGTTAAAATTATTTTAAAATATTGGCTGGGTGTGATGGCTCACGCCTATAATCCTAGCACTCTGGGAGCCTGAGGCAGGAGGATTGCTGGAGGTCAGAAGTTCGAGACCAACCTGAGCAAGAGTGAGACCCCATCTCTACTAATAAAAGAAAGAAATTAGCTGGATAGCTAAAAATATATAGAAAAAAATTAGCCGGGCATGGTGATGCATGCCTGTAGACCCAGCTACTCGGGAGGCTGAGGCAGAAAGATTGCTTAGGCCCAGGAGTTTGAGATTGCTGTGAGCTAGGCTGACACCATGACACTCTAGCCCAGGCAACAGATCCAGACTGTGTCTACAAATATATATATATATATATATATTTAAATATAATTCTAGTGACAACATAATATTTCCATGGTGTTTATTTATTCCATTTATGTAAACAATTCTATTATTTGGACATTTGGGTTGTTTCTAGTTATTTTTCTTGTTTGCAATTATAAATAAAAATACAATTAACATCTAAATAAATAAGTTTTACTGTATATGACTTATTTTGTTTCTCCGTATAGACTCTTGGAAATAGAATCACCTTGAGAAAGAGAGAATTGATCTACATAATCTGTTACTATACTGTAGAATAGACTCTTTCAGTGGCTCTTCCCTATATGTTGGATATTCCTTCTTCTTTCAGATATCACAAGTAATTAATCTCTGTGAAGAAACTGAGAATAATGGATGGAGAGTAAATGTCCAATTCATTATCATCTGCCAGAAGTGTATACGTTGAGCTTCTTTATAAATAAGAAATTCACTGTATAAAAGCAATTCATATAGCCAAAACATTTCTCTCCCTGAAATATTCTGAAATGAACAATAAAAAAGGAAAATGAAAACAAAATTCACATGTGTGTTATTTATTATTCAAATTTATTTATCCATTAAATATCATTGTCTACTTCAGAGGCAGTATAGAAACTGATCACGAGATCTGGACACAACTTGAAATGCGTTGGAATCTCTGCTCTATCAAATCAAAAGGCAGTGTAAGAGGATGAATGGTATTTCGAATGCTCTTTTCCATCCAGCTGCTGGGACTACAAGTAGAAACAGCTCTGGGATTGTTTTAGATAATCCAATAGAGGTACAAATGGCACCCTAGGGCAGAGTCTTCACAGATATGTGTTTCTCAATAGAACCTCATAGCACTGTTTTCCTTTTATTCCTTAGACTTATATTCCCACAATTAAACTGTGGTTCTTGGATTGCATGCAGGTCCTGTGATTGATGTTTGTGTCTGTGTTGATGCCTGTGTTGAATTAATGTCAGTGTCTAATCAGAACATGCATTGTTACTACCCTTTCATCTTATTGATAGCTTGCTTACATTTAGGTTATAACGGATAAATGATATTCATGTATGATAATTGCTTAGATCCATAGTGCTCCACTTATTAGTAACTAGATCTGAAAGCTGAGAACAATCTTCAAGATTTTAGTATGCCTGTTTGGATAAAATATGTGAGCCTCCAGGGTCTCCGAAACTGGTTGTATTAATAAATCTTGCCAAGAGTGGATTACACCGTTTCAGTTCTTTAAATGTATTTGTTCTTTTTCAAACACAGAAGTGCAAAGACAAGCATAATCTTTTAATTAAAAACTCTACTGGACATTTTCAATTCTTCAGAAATGTTCATGTCAGCTTCTGTGAATGTACAAACCTGTGTTTTTGTTTTTTTTTTTTTTTTCTTTTGGTGGCAGCTGTTTCTTCACCTGTAATTCAGCATATAATTTTAGAAGCATCTGGGATCCTGTAAAGATGTGGAGAATCATAGTGTATACAACAGATGTCTATATCAGTATATATTCCCTGATGGGTAGATATTATGGAGAGTTTTGTTTGTTGTTTTGGTTTGATTTGGTTTGATTTGTGATAAATCCATTCTGTACACCATTTATGGAGAAACATATAATTAGAATAAACACATGAACACCATCAACACTCTTTTCTGTACTACATGTTAAATACAAACATTAATATACCACTATATCTGATGGTGGAACAATTCAGATTTATTTACTTATATAAGACCATGGTCCCCAAACTCCAGGCCACAGACCAGTATCAGTCAGTGGCCTGTTAGGAACCAGGCATCACAGCAGGAGGTGAGTGGTAGGCAAGAGAGTGAAGTTTCATCTGTATTTACAATCGCTACCCTACCCCTTGCTCGCATCACTGCCCAAGCTCCAACTCACCCCCACCCCCAGCCCACGGAAAAATTGTCTTCCAGGAAACCAGTCCCTGGTGCCAAAAAGGTTGGGGACCTCTGATAGACAATGCCTTTATAATCCAATAGTAGGCTCCAATTTTCGTAAGTTAGGTTGATTTTAGACTGACTATCTTGTTAGTTTATTGTGGAAGATCCCATAGTAACTAAAACTATGTTTAACATTTTCAGTAGTGTGATTGACTTGCAGGAATCTCTCCACTATTTTTAAAATTATTTGTATAAATTTATGGTGTACAAGTGTAATTTTCTTACATAGATAGATTACATAGTGAAGTCAGCTTTTAGTATATCCATCACCTGAAAATGTACACTGTAGCCATTAAGGACTTTCTCATCATCCTCCCCCCTCACACCCTCTTACTCTTCCAAGCCTTCATTGTCTACCATTGCACTATATTTGGAGTCACAGTTTACTGTATTTGGGTGTGGACTGGAAGGTTAACAAATACTAGCATTCAAAGTAGTGACACTTCCCTAAACCTGGCCATATTTATTATGCTTAGCTACCCCGTATCTTTATTTTCAGGAACCCATTTTCCCCCACCTCAGACTAATTCTTATCTCTCTACACATTGGTTTGTTAGGAATTACCTATGGAATTTATTTTTAAAATGTCACATTGCAAGATGTTTGAAGCAATAAAATTCAGGTAGGACCAAGAAACCTATCAGTTTGACAAGCAAACTGGGTGATATAGACATTAATATAAATTAAAGTTTGGAAGAGACTCACAATAAAATAACTTTTAATTTCGATTTCTTATAATAGTTCAATTTTAACAATTTTAACTGATGAAGCAACTGATTCTCAAAGCAATGGAATGCTCTTGCACCTTTATTTCTATCCAAGTCTGATGATTTTTATCCTTTTTTAGAACCATCGCCAACCCATCATCCCTCCTCTTAGTGGTGTCTAGCAGCATCCAGTAGTCTTTGAAACCAATCTCCTTTATATGGCATATTTGGCCACTTAGAAATTGGACTTCTGCCTCTCTAACTGGAACTCATCTTTCCCCAACAGCATGACTTCCCTTATGTCCTTCTCATGTAAAGGCTATTTTTTCAGCCACTTTCACTGATTCATGAGTCTGGATGATCCAAAAGGAATCAGCCATTTATTGTTTGTTGGTGTCCACTGACAATCTCAGGCCATTGTTCACCTACTGTTATTTACAATTTCTAATATTTAAATACATTTTCTAAAATGTTGCTGTATGTCACTGATAAATACTAATAATGACTGAGATGCAAGCATGGGGAGACTTCTGCTAATATGCTCATCACTGTTAATATACACTTTCCACCAATTTGCTAGTACTAATTCTGTAAGTGTATTTTATCCAGATACACACTTATGTAAACACTTTAAGGTCTGTGGACAGTTACTTATGCCTTGGTCAGTCACTAAAATAGAGAAAGACATGATTTACTTTTTACAAATTCAAGGTGCTATTCTATCCAGGACCTCTTGTTCATCTAGATTAGTGCAAATTGTTTTAGGGTGTGCTTTAGTAACTTTACAGATATCAAAATTAAGATGACTGGTTTAACTTATCCAAATCGACATTTTTCCCTTTTAAAAATAAGGAGCAGAAATTATATCTTTCTCTAATTATCAAGTACTTTTCTCCCTATTTTATTTCTATGTTTAAAATAGAGCTGAGAGTTTAATAAAGTCATCCAGGAATTTAGCAAATGTCTTAGGATAAATTGTTTGCTCATGTGATTTAAATGAAGCTTGTTTACTTTAGGCAAACATCCCTGTCTTTCTTTTCTTGGTTCAGATTCAGCATCTTCTATTATTGGCAGCGTTCTCTGTGATACATGATCACAATTGGGTTTATTTATATATACACTTATTTATATAGGTGTTAGTTTAAAATATTAAGTATTAATTGACTTGGTGAAGTGAAAGAGAAAAAAGTAGGTAGAGGAAGAGAAATAGGAAGAGGAGCAAAGGCAGAAAATATGGAAGTAGGGGAGTGAGGAAGAAACCTGGGCTAAGTAGCACCTACATAACACAGTATCTTAATAATCCAAGTGAACTATAGAAGAAGAAAATATTGTTTGCATAATATACTGCTGGAATAAACAATTAATAATCAAAATATGCTCTTCTAGGATGTACTTTATACTCACTAAGATATATGAGATTAACAGCAGACAATGAGTGACTAAATTTATGGGAATCTACCATGTGCCTGACAATTGAATGTGTTATTTGTGTAATCTTCACAGTAATATAATGATTTTGTCATTTGCATTATGGTTTTATTATAAGAAAATTAAGATCCAGAAAGATATTGCAAACTTAATCAACACAACCTTGGATTTGAAACCAGATGTAGTCTGTCACCTTATTTCATTTTGCCCCTTTGTCTCTCTTGCCAGTTAACTTTGCCCTAATTTTTACGTATATTTACTCATTAAAGCACTATTTATATACAATGAAAAGCATAAATCTAATGTGTTAAATATGATGAATTGTGACCTTTTATATATCTGAGTAACCACTGCTCCAATTAGGATATGTACCATTTCTACTACACCAGAAAATTCCCTGGTGTTCTTTTCTGGTCAGTGCCACACTTTAAAGAAGCAACTATATTTAGATTCCTGTGTTCATAAATTAATTTTGTCTTTTGTTGTATTTTATTTATGCATGAAAAACAGTATGTATTCATTTTCATCTGTGTTCTTTTATTCAACATAATGTTTTTGATAGTCATAGTCATTTTGTTTATTATTTATTTATATCTTTTATTGCTAAGTTGAACTTTTTTGTACAAATATGACATTTTCCTATTGATGGACTTTTGGGTTGTTTCCAGCTTGTGAGTAAATACAAGGTGTTTACTATATGGTTTACTGAGCCATATAGTAGGACCATGTTTTGCTTTATAATAAAATATCAAACAATTTTCCAAAGTGGTTGAACCATTTTATATTCCCACCCACAAATTATAATAGATTCAGTTGTTTCATGTCTTCGCTGATATTTAGCATTTTCAGTTTTAATTTTCCCCCATTATATCAGCCATTCTGGTAAGTGTAAAACATTCTCTCAATCTCACTTTAATTTGCATTTTCCTGAGAACAAAAGATATTGATCAAGTTTTTATGTGATGATTTGCCTTTTCCTACATTATTTTGAAGTGTTTATATAAGTTTTGTGTCCATTAGTAAGAATGTTATTTTTTTTTTCATTATTGATTTGAAGGAGTCATTTATACGCTTTGGATGTGAGTCGTTTGTCTCATATATATCTAGAGATAATTTTTCTAACTTTGGTTGATCATTATCTATGTCTATATGTGCATCTGATATGACATAAGATATGTGATTTTCTTAATGGTGTCATTTAATTGAGCAAAAATGTTTAATTTTGATGGAGTCCATAATTATATTGTGTTTCAATTGTATTGTTTCTTAGTAAGAGGTTTTTATCTCTTGTCCAAAAATTATTTGCCTATGCCACAATCACAAAGAACTTTTTTTGTTTTATACAAAATGTTTTCTAATTTTAGTGTTTACATCTAGGACTCTAATTTATATTGAATTAATTTTTGCAAATAAAGTGAAATAGGGATTAAAATTCTCCTTATTCCATGTAGATATTCAGGCTTTCATCACCCTTTGTTTAAAAGCCTTACTTATAAAATTGTCTTGCTTCATAACTCAAAAATATTTGTTCATTTATGGGCTTGTCTATTTCAGAATTTTCTGTTCAGTTGTACTGATCTTTGATAATACCAAACTCTTTTAATTACTGTAGCTTTAAAGTAGGTTTTAAAAAATATACAGTTGGCCCTCTGCATCCACAAGTTCACCCAACTGCTGATCTAAAAATATCGGAGAAAAAAAAAAAAAACCTCTAGTAAATATGACAATACAATGAAAAATGCAAATAAATCCCAACTATTATAACAACTATGTAGTTGTATAACAACTATTTAAATAGATTTACATTGCATTTGCTATTATATGTAAACTAGAGAAGATTTAAAGTATTAAATATATAGGATGATGTGCTTATGTTTTATACGTCAATAAAATGCCATTTTATATAAGGGGCTTTCACATCTGTAGATTTTGGTATCCCCAGGGGGTCCTGGAATGAATTCCATGCAGATATTGAGGATAACTATACTTATGGTATTATTTTAACATATTATAATAATGTGCATGTGCATGGAGGTGTGCTATAATGATCAGAAAGTAGAATATATTCCTACTTCCTATTTCCAAGGACTTGAGTTTGTCAATATAAAAAGTAAGATTGGAAGAAGAACTTCTGGTGGGATATCTACTAATTTTACAGTAGGGAAATTGGAAAAGGGAATTATAGTAGGCTGACATATACATAAAACATTTTAGACAACTTACGAAAACATACTATAAACACTCTCTGTAACTTTTGCTCCAAATAGCCTTTACATAATGTGGAGCATACTTATTGTTTTTAATATCATCATGTTCACATTTTAAAAGAATGGAGTAAAATTCTGCTACATTCATTCTTGTATTTTTGTTTTAAAATGGTAATCATTCAAAAACAATAAAAGGCTTTCAAACTAAGTAACATTGAATGATGCACACAGAGTGCTTATTCCGTTTTCCTTTATCAGATGTGAATGATTAATTTTAAGCCTTAAATACGGGCACAGGGAGAGTTCTTTAAATAAAGGAAATCAAAACTAGGAACTAGGATCAACACACTTGGAACTTTTGAAGCTGAGATAATTAGTTGACTGCTGCTGCCTGATTTCATAATTGTGAAGGCGATGGCACTGATAACAGTTGTAAAACTTTCACAACTTAAATTAATTAATTACTAAAATGTGATTGATAGAATGAGGAAAGAGTATTGTTTATACTGTTTCTTTTTTTGCTTCCAGGCAAAAAAGCCAGGGATCCTGGACCTAAAAAGAAGGGGAGGGCTTAAAGACAACTGAGGCAAAATGTTTTATATTAGTTTATGGATATATTCTGCTTCTAAAATAGTCTGTCGAGAAACAAACAAACAAACTAAAAAACTCCAACTGGAAAAGGTGCATAGTAAACCTGTAAGATTTCAGAAACCTATTTAGGATGTTCTTTCTCTCTCTCCCTTACAAATTTGTGTCTGTATTGATATAATTGCTATTAATGTGATATAAGATTTAGACTTTTGATAAGGCATGCTACTTGAAACAGATTTGGGTGGTAAGAAGTGGTAGAGTTGAGATAGTTAAGAAGAAAATAAAAATTTCTATTTTCAGTGTTCTTTTTCTGAATAATAGTGAGATATTTCATTCAAATTAATCATGAAAGAGTAATTCATTATTGAAAAAATTTATAGAGGCTATATATTTAATGCAATCTTGGTATCTTATGGTTAATATACTCTTTAAGGGCTTTGCTAATTTTCATAATGTCTGATTTATGCATAGCAATGGAATCCTTAATTAAGGATATACAATCTCTTTCTGATTTCCCCTCAAGTTCATCACATTCCCTAGGTCCAGGAAGATGCGTCGCATCAGTCCCCTGTAATTCTACCTGGGGTGACTCTGTGCTTATAACAATGACATTGCCCCTTTGTCCTATGCAGGGCTCTGTTATTCTCTCTTCCTCTCAGAGTCTAAAGACTCATTGTAGGAGAACTTTTAATTTTACATCCTTCCCAACTTCTTAATCTACAATTTTCTCATTACCACTTATAAATGCTAGGTCCATTTCCTGATTTTCTATATGTCAGACAAACAAGAATTTGGAAAGCTCAAGAACATCAGTGTGCTAAAGCAACATTCCAAATGCTTAAGTTGTTAAGAAGATACCACTGCAATTGTGTGCCTTGACCCCTGTTTCTGAGCAGAGATACCACACTAATCAGAAGCAATCCCATACACGTTTTATTTTCATAAAATGTGTGAAATAGACTTTACCCTTCTACTCACAATGAAACTGGTGATAAAGAGAAAAAAAAAATGACTTTCTCAAGGTCACATGATTAGTTTGTGTCCTCATTTTATATATAAAAGGAAAATGTGAAACTAAATTATTCTAGGTTTTACTCTACATTCTATATT
This sequence comes from Mirza zaza, assembly GCA_008750895.1. Taxonomy (NCBI): domain Eukaryota; kingdom Metazoa; phylum Chordata; class Mammalia; order Primates; family Cheirogaleidae; genus Mirza; species Mirza zaza. The sequence continues at coordinate 16,760 of VSMD01042245.1, forward strand.
CTAAAAATATTAATTTTTAAATATCCTCCAGAACACTTTCAGATATTGTCCAGTTTTGGCTAGTGCATTTTTCATGAACAGAATATATAGGTAAAAAATGCAGTCTGTTTGGCAAATTATGCATAGTTTGATTAGGACTGATTTAGCTGAAGCCCACATTTGTGTTTCCAGAAATTTTCTTAAGTCTTTGTAAAGAATTTTACTTTTTTAACAAAGGGTTAGGTTCTCACTGATTTTAGAGATTATCTGACATCCCTGCATCATTCACTATTTTGCATTGAGGAATAAGGTTGCCCTTCATGGAACATGGAGATAACATAAAATGAGTTACCTCACTCTGAGTTAGCTGTTACTTGGAAAGGCAGTTCAAGTAGAAAAGCTGTACACTGGGACTAAAAATAAGAGCCCATGGAAGAATGGATTTGGTTAAGTGTTCATGGGGTGGGATAGTGGTAAGCAGAAGTGGGTCAGAACGGCCAGAAAACAATAAGATCATATTGGAATTTTGATGTTAGCATCTACATGAATGAAGAAACTTAGAAATTCTTTCCCTCAAGACATTCTCAAATTACTAATAAAACTTACCTCCTTTAGAGAAGCTTCTATCATTAATTCTCATACCAACTAGTTTTGTGACCTCTTGTCCATGAGTGCTTTAGTATTCTAATATTTTACATGCATTTAATTTAAAAATTATTAAAATATTCTGCCAATTCTGTTTCTGATATAGTATGCCAAAAATAATTTGTTGATATAATTTTTATAATTATTTTTGTATTTATTTTTAATATCTTTTCCATGTCTCATCTTAATTCATCTAGTATAGAATACAAGCAATTTTTCAATAAATGTTAACAACTGACAAATCTTGTAGTAGGTTTTAATATGTTTTAGCATAAGGCTCTTTCAGAGGTAATATATATATCTATATAAAAATTAAACAACTTTTCTCATAGTACATTAACTTTTTTAAATAGTAGCTTTAGTGAGATATAATTCACGTAACACTGTCAAAGAAAATTGTACCAGATGGAGTTAAACAAGCAAGTAAGACTTTACTCAAGACTACTGCAATAAAAGAGAGATAAATTAAAACAAACAAAAGGGGGGAAGTTTTATATTCTGGGGCAGGTCAGTTGAAAAGTACTAGAGGACATGCTAGGAAGGTGGTCTGTTATGGACTGTTAGATGGACTATTTGCAAACTAGCATTTATCAAAGTTAGGTCCCTATCCTCCCACAGGGATTGAGAGATAAAGGTGCTATCTTTCTTTATTTTTTAAAATTTTTTATGTCACCATACTACGGGGGTACAAATGTTTGGGTTACATATATTGCCTTTGCCCCACACGAGTCAGAGCTTGAAGCATGTCCATAACCCAGACGGTGCACACTGCACCCATTAGGCGTGAATATACCCATCCCCTCTTCCCCCTCCTACCTGCCTGACATCAGTTGCATGTTACTACTATATGTGCACATAAGTGTTGATCTGTTAATGCCAATTTGATAGTGAGTACATGTGGAGCTTATTTTCCCATTCTTGTGATACTTCACTTAGTAGAATAGGTTAGAGCTCATTCCAAGATAATATAAGAGGTGCTAGATCACCATTGTTTTTTGTGGCCAAGTAGAACTCCATAGTACACGTATACCACATTTTATTAATCTACTGATGTACTGATGGGCACTTGGGTTGTTTCCACATCTTTGCAATTGTGAATTGTGCAGCTATAAACATTCTAGTGCAGATGTCTTTTTTTATAGAACCATCTTTCCCCCCGCTCTTTGGGTAGATGTCCAGCAATGGGATTGCCAGATCAAATCATAGTTCTACTTGTAACTCTTCGAGGTATCTCCATATTACTTTCCACAGAGGTTGTATCTTTCTTGATGATTGCATTTCAAAAGGTTGTCTCCCAGATCCTTAAGAAAGACATTTAGGTTGTGAAACTGTCAAGAGGCTGGGAGAAGATTTACATCTCAAAGAGACAGAGAAAGAATTTATAATTGCAAGTTTTCTAAAGTAAATGCTCTAAGAAAAGGAAAATCAGGAGCCTAGAGTGAGGAGGAAACCTGTCTTTATAAAGTTTAGTGGAACCAAAGAAAACACTAAATCCATGTTGGTCACTGAATCATATTAAATATATAATGACAAAAAAGAAAAATACTCTCATATGTGATTTTGTTTGTTAAAAGTCATGACAACCTCCATATATATTGGGAAATTATTTTATATACCCATGATATAAGACCCAGTATGTATTCAACCTATAGGAAAAAAAAAAACACAAAAGAGTCACATGGTATTTGTAACAACTCCACGACCTCCCCAAAAACCCATGCAGGTTGAAAACTCTTGGATTGAAGCTTTTAAATCTGCTCTTTTCCCTCTAGGCTCAGACTCAGAGTTCATGGCTACACTCTGGGCAGTTGACACCACCTCAGTCTTACTGATGATCTCCATGTTACCTAATTAAACCCTACCCTAAACATTGGAAGAAGAGGAATTTCACTATGGGTCTGTTTTCAATATGCAAGAATTTTTGTTTATTTTACAAAAGCTAAAGAAAAATATCAACATGATTGTCATTTTGTGAACTGTGAGATTTTTTGAAGCTTTTTAGAATGACTACTTTTCTAGAGTTTTAATCATTCTTATTACATTTTGACAATTTAGATTAGTAAAACATTATTCTTTACTAGGAAAAGTAACTTTCAAGAAAAATAAAATACTCAAATTCTTCCCAAAACAGAAAAAAATATTTTAAAACAATTTTATTATTTTAGAAATATGGGGAAATAATAAATCATGTAGTACTTATAGATATTGGTGTGTTAAAATAACAGGAAAACTTAAAATATAAAAATAAAAGAAATATATCAAAAATGCATGTGTTCTATAATTCAGCAATTTTGAAATATTTTCCCCTAAAACACTGCTCTACCTGCATCTCATTGAAAGCTGTATTCGCTTGCCTCCAAAACATCTTTTCTATGACTCTTTTTTATGAATGTATATTTATTTTAGCATTAAGTTATTGGTATTATACACTGAAAATGTTAGATTCCCTGAAATCACTTAGAACCATGTCTACATGTCCAATATAGAGTGCTACAATATGGCAGTGAAAAGGAAAAAAAAATCTCTTTCAGATTCTGGCAAAACCCAAACAAATATTTTTATATCCTAGTGGATGTTCCATCTGTGCACTAGTGGGAGCAAACAAGTGCAGGTGCCATTTTTAAATGAATCCTTGGTGAGTTTGTCTTCATGACAGCCACAAAATTTCTCTGACTCTCACTGCTTAGATTTATCTAAATTAGGGTTTTCATCCCAGCATATTTCATTGCAGTAAATCAGTAAAGGTATCCTGAGCTTCTTAGGATATATATAGCAGAGAGTAAAAGAATCAGTATAAAACACAGAAAAAATAATTTTTTCATGGGAGGTATAACAGAGACCTCAGTTAATTCTTCTGGGAGTTTTGGATCTGGTATTTCCCTAGGGTTTTCCCAGATTGACATAAGGGATTTCAGACTGTGGGTTCCCACACTGACCAGATTTCAAATGCAGGCTTTTCCTAAGAAGGGAGCATAACTTTAAGCAATCCATGTCTTTTCAATGTAGGTCAGCTCCTAAAGAGTGATTCAGCTGTGGGTTTTTAGCAACCAATCTGGTGGGGAAATTGGACTTTTAAATCACAGCATACACCAAAGGTTCCCTCTCAGAGTGGAGTCCTTTAGTGATACTTCAGAATTGAACTCTATTATTTCTTCAAAGCCAGCAAGGGAGAATCTTTCAATCTGGTCTGCTGAGATGGTGTCTTATATAACGTGATGTAATCATGGGGGTGACATCCCATGACCAACCTTTGCCATATTTTTTTTGACATAAAAGCAAATCACAACTTCCACCTTCACTTAAGTTTAACCCTCAGTTAAGTCGAGGGGGATAGATGAGGTCATGAATCATCTGGGGATCATCTTGGATATGACTGCCACAGAGAATAAAGATGAACATATTGCTAATACATTTTTGAAGAAAGAATCAATGAAGATAACTTTTTCTACCAGATATCAAAATATGCCATACATCTTTATCAATCTACTGTGGTATAGAAACAGACATAGAAGGAAAAAAAAATTGGAAGGACAGAACTGAGAGCCCATAAATTATTTATATATATATATATATATATATATATATATAAAATCTTGGTATATAGGAATTAATATAATGTTGAAAAAATAACTATTAAATAAAATTGGGACAATAGCATATCTCAATGGGGAAAAAAGAAATAGAAAGTTAAAGCTTATTTTCAAGTAAAAAAAATGTTAGTCTTTGCACTAAAATGAATAATGCTTATTTAAATTAAAAAAGAGATTTTTTTGGCAAGAAATTTTCAGAATCAAATGTTTAGCAGCATAACATGGCTTGCCATAAATTGTATAAATATTTCCACCTGGACCTTTGATTCATTTTCCCTCTTGATTTTGCAATGTGAGTGTCCCCATCTAGTCTGCTCAGAGGACTTTATCTAGAATGCACAGAAGAATATACTTCATTATATTGTGTTCTTTGATAAAATGTTTCTTACTGATCTGGGTATTTATTTGTGGATCACTTTATTTCTGCCTGTCTTATATCATGCCTTACTTAAATCTAGTTATACTCCTTTCTCATCTAATGACACTAAATTATATGAACTGCTGAAATTTTTCTCCATAAAATTTTGAATGTTCAAGAGAGTTGTTAGAGTACAAAGCATTAAGGGAAAAAAATGACATTTCATGAAATAGTTTTGATACATTATGGAATTAGTCTTAGAAGGAATTAGCCAATCAACTGATAATCTCATGAACCTCTGTCTTCTCTCCTTATCACTGATTCTTCACAAGTATAATTTATTCTCAAAAAATTATTAAACACTAATTAAACTGTAATCTATTCAAATATAAAGGCTGATAAAATAGCTATTCTTTTATTTGAACATGCTAGATTTTATTATTCAGTGAATAATACTCCCTGCATAAGATCAAGAAAATCTTATTGCAGTCTTTGAAACAAAAGATATCCTGTAAGTACAAAATTGCCCATTAGTTTTGTAAGTTCATTTAATATGTATTAGCTGCACTGATTATTGTCACTTGGTCAAGTTAGTGTAAGCACACACTCTCCCCTCACAACTCATATGCATTTATACCTAGTAACTCTCATATGCACCCCTGCACTTCCACACGGAATCACACACATGCAAGCACTCATACACCCACATACTCAAAGATATTCTTTGTAACCAAAATCCTAGCATTAAATGACTCTGTTACAGAAGAAATCAAGTTTTGTAAAGAGTACTTAAGCAATGGGGTTACTATCTTTTAAGAAATATGCTGGCTTCATCTCTGAGCATCCAATTATCTATTTGTCTTTTAAACTTCTCAAATTGAAAATAAAGGAAAACAAAGCCACGAGAGTAAAAACCTTACTTGTCACCCATGGACTGTACAAATTAGATGCAAAGGATCATTTCAAAAATATCAGAGCTCTCAAAAGCATTCCATCAGAAAAATATTTAGAAATCAGCAGTGAATTAAATCTATCATCCTCCGCTGTCACTCTGATGAAGGAATTATATGCTCTGTTTTCATGACAAACACATCATTAGTGTACATACATTTAATCTGATTATTTCATTCAGCACAAGGGACATTAGGGTTAGAATTATATAAAAACTCAAATCACACTTGATGTTTCCCAAACATTTTGCTTTGTTTGGCCTAATCAAGATTTCATCAAATGTTTTATTAAGCTCTGTCACAGGAATCCAGCTGAAGCCAGATGATCCCTTATTATTAAGCAAAAGTAAATTGCATCCATTTTTGGTCTGAATTTCAATGGAATGTTTCCTAAAATACTTGGGAAATATATTGTTTGTAATACCACCAACATGCCGCAGTGCATTCACATAGCAGGAGAGTTGAAAGAAATGACAAAGTATAAAAGTGGGAAGTTAGCAAAAGAAACAGAACTATTATATAAGCATCTACACATCACTAACATGAGAATTGTTGGATTTGAGGATTTTGAGGATTTTTGGATAAATACAGTTTTTAACTTATCATATTTCTGGTACAACCACAAAATCAAGAAAATAGTGGGCCAGTGAATTTTTAAAGGCAAATTCAACTACTGTTTATGATGAGAAACAGATTGAATATTGAAAATATCTTCCAAAATCAAAATATATTATAATGATGTCAAACAGACGCTATTTTAACAAAATCATTCTGAACTGTAGACTTGATCAAAATCGAAGGGGAGATCCATACAAAATTCTGTAAGTCAAAATCACAGGTAACCATAAAATCCAGTTTGCCTTGAGAGGTCCCATTTTATGCCTGATGTCCTGGTTAATATAATAATGCCCCCTTTTATGCTGTAAGTGTTCTTGTTTAGCTGATAATAAATCATGTGTCCAGTTTTTTCTCAATTGTAATTAATAAGTATAAACCAGAGCAATGTACTTTCAATTGGCCATGAGAACAATAAGCCTTCACTATCTTGCCTCAAAATTATTTCACTCACCCTCTTTTCCTCACACATAGCCCCAAGAAAACATAAATGTCTCGATATCCCCAGGAAATTATGGCAGTCCTTTAGAAGTATGGAATTATACTAATTATATCCAATGAGTAAGAAGTTATATGTATCTAGATATTTTTATAAGAAGTCTGTGTGCCACATGATGAGAAATAAACCCTCTGCATCAAAGTCATGCACTGGCACATTGGTGAAGTTTCTAGGAGCTCAATAGTCTAGGACATGTTGGAATATTTCATCTCAAATGAAATACAAGTTTCTACACCTTGATGCTTTCAGTATGAAAAACTGTGCAATGCTTAGCAGACCTCTTTGGATTTTGGAGGCAATAGTTGTCACATTTGAGTATGACTATCCAGTCAATTTCTTGAGTAACATGGTAACCTTTTTGAGAAGGGCTCTGAGGAAGAAAAGGCTCTCCTGAAGATCCGTACTGTGATACAGGCAGCACTGCCAGTTGGCCATAGTGATCCAGTGTTGCTTACAGTGTATGGAGCATTCTTTAGTGCACTTTATGGCACCTCTATCAAGTCTTAACTAGGGAAGCACAAGGAAACTGCTAGGGCTTCAAAGCAAAGTGGTATCTTCCTCTGCTAACAATTATTCTTCACACATTGATAGAAATTAATGTTTATGAAATTAAAATTAGGTATGTGATCTGATCTCACTGTCATCAACAGGATGATGTTTAAACCAAATCATCAAATCTAAGCTGGGTCATGCTCAGCAGAATTCTATCATGAAATGTCGACGGCATTTATAAAACTGGCCATAAACAGATCCAGAAGGCAAATGAAGAGTGTGTTTGGGTGACTTAGACACCATTCTACACAAACTTTTGCTTTGCTACCTTTTCCTCAACCCATGCCAAGAGAACATGATAAGAAACAAAAATGCAGGCCTAGTTTCTCTATGGCTCTTCATGGTATCCTAACACCCTCTGGAAGAGGAAGGCTGTGACTGTACAGCTTTAGTAAAGAGTTCCTCTGAAAGACAATGGGAAAGGAAATCTCAGTGGACAGAAACATGAAGAGTATATTGATACTCATTTCTGGGCAGTAGCTGACAAATTGGGCAAGGAATGTGGAAAAAGTAAGATTACACAATTAGTGACATGGAGGTCTTGGTAAGACAAATGGGCACAATTTTGGGGGATTATGAGAGTATCCATGTGAACTTCCATGAGAAAGCATCAACTGCAGAGGCATCCTTAATAGTCAGATGGACTAGATGACCTATGAGGTGAATGTTAGCCTTCTCCTCTTGCCACTCCAGTGTTGGATCAATGGGCTCATGCTCCAAGTGCTGTGGCTGCAGGGGTAGAAGCCATACATGAGCTCAATAATTTGGAATTTCCCTCATCAATGCCAACCTTCGTATATCTATTGCTAAGCATTTAGCTTGCCTCAATTGAGATAAATATTGAACCATCATATGACATCATCCTCCAGGAAGATTAATCATCTATCGGATGCAAAATGTTTACATGTGATGCTTCCTATTATGAAGGAAGCACGTTTTTTGTTTGTTTGCTTTTTGTTGTTGTTGCTTTTCTTCATGGGAATAGAAACACAATGCAAATATGGATTTGCCTTTCTTGCCCATAACACTTTTGTCAAAAAATACTATCTGTAGAATTTTAGAATGCCTTAGGTAATACTGTGCTACTTGATGCAACATTGACTCTGATCAAGAAACCTATTTTACAGGAAAAAGAAGCATGGCAGTAGGCTTGCACCCATAAAGTTTATTGGTCATATTAAATATCCTAGATCTCAGAATCAATTGGTTTTATAGAATTATGTAATAAGGGGTCATTTACAGTGACTCCTGGGAGCAAACACCTTGTGAAATTGGGGCATTAGTCTACAAAACATAATATACAACTTAAATAATGACCAATATATTCTACAACTTCCCCAAAAGCCAAAATTTTTATCTAAGAACCAAAAGGATAGAAGTGACAGCTGCTCTCTCACTAATACATATATGTATATGTGGTGTATATATATGAGACAGATATAATATATATGTGTATACATAATATATATATGATAGTTGTCTCAGAGAATTTTTTCTTCTCATTCCTCTGTCCTTGGATACAATAGTCCTAGTTCCCAAGAAAGAAAGACTTGCTTTAAGGAACACAGCCATGATTCCACTCAGTTGGAAGATGAGATCCTACCATATTAAATCTACTTGTATTAGTGAACCAACAGGTATAGAAACAGATTAATATACAGTCTTTTGTGCTTGATCCTGATTACTAAAGGAAAATTGGGTTGACATTACATAACAGATCCAATAAAACCATGTTTTAGGATGTCTTTTGGAACTCACGTGTTCAATAATAAACATCGGTGGATAAAATTAGCAATATAATAAAGGGAGAACCATTAAGGACTTAAATCTTTGCAGAATGAAAGTGTGGCTCAACCTACTGGATAAAGAACTGAACCTCAACCAAATAAAGTACTTGTAGAGGGTAAAGATAAATATAATGGAAGTAAAACAAACAAACAAACAAAAAAAACCCAAAACAAAAAGATCCCCTTTGTCTAGGCACAGAGACAGGAGGAGAGCTATGAATATTGTATGTTATATTTTATCTTTGCTATCTTGTGTAAAGTATGGCAAGTTACAATTAGAAGTTCAGTTGGGAGTATGAGTGAATTGACATCACTGTTGTTGAAAAGGTGGTTACCTCTACGTGATATGCCCTCTGTACTGGGATATGGTTGCTGCTGCTTCTGGCAAAGGAAAAGGCTGCAGACTGAGTGGCAAAAAAAGTAAAGTCTCCTGAGTGTTCTTGTTTCACTGCCCATCTCTATCACTTCTCCACCTCTGCTTCTCCATTCTCTGTTTTGTTCTGATTCCCTACAAGCTAACCTTTTTAGATTGGATCACCCAGATTTTCATGATAGCAGGTAGTTGGATTTGGCGAGGCATCAAAAGGGCAATAAAATTTGAAAGGAAGAAAATATATTGAGGTATATTTTTTCTGTTCCTGACTTCCCTCTTAACCTCAGCTATGTGAGCTAGGTTCTCACACCACCAACTCGTACTATGTTATGCCTCCTCTAAATGGTTCCAATTCCCACTGAATTATGATAGCACTATTTATTCCCCTTGTTCTTTCAACTTTATGGGTAAGAAGAGCTTTTAACATCCCTGATTTGTTTTTTCAGCCCTGGTCATCCCTTTATAAGCAACACCTTTTTAAAAAGTTTCTCCATCTTAACCATTTGGGGTGAGTTGTGTTTTCTGATCTCATTGATGCTGATCCAAATGAATTCTTAATATATTTTACACAAAGACCCATAGATATTGCCTTTTAATTCTCATTGAATTTAGCACAATGCCTAGCGTATGGCAAGAAATTGTATTAATGTTGAAAGAGTGAATGAATGAATGATTGACTTTATTATTATTGTCTAATATAACTGAGATGTCATCTTGCTATAATACTAAGAGCATGCATAGGAATATATTTGAAGAGATTATTAAATTTCCTCATAGGACTAGCCCCTGGCAATAATGGAAAATCAGATAATTGGTACATTAGCAATCATAAATCCCTAAGTAACTTCTAATGATGATGACCAAAGTAAAAGACTGAATTTTGGGCTATATGATGGTCTGAGAAACATGAGAAAGGGAATACTCAGTCTATTTTAAATACCTTCCATTAATATAACTATCTATTCAATATGCAAGGAACATAGGGTATGTATCAAGGTCATTTTACAGGTGAAAACTGAAACTGAATTGCCCAATATCACATTAAGTTGTAGAATTAAGACTAACTTCCAGGTCTTTTTATTATTCTTTCTATTCTCTGAAAAACTATTGACACTATTTGATACATGTAGCCCATTCACTATATGAAACATTGGATAACTCTATCAAAAATATTTGCTATATAATGAAATTTATAGGTAAGTAAAAGTGTATACAGATTTCTCAATTGTGTATGAAAGGAGTATGGAAGAATGAAATTGCATCTAAATTGAGTGTGCCTTCAAAAGTAATGGCAAGGACACCAATCAGGCAAATACATATCTCCACATTATTGTTTGTCCTACAATTTTATTGTAGGACTCTAAAAATCATAGCAGGTGTTTAATTATGATCACTTCAAGGTGAAGAAATATTCCCTTTTATAGTAGTACAAAATAAGTGACATGGATATCTTGTGATAAGATATTGTAGTATATATTCTAATAGCCATGGGTGGTAAAAAAACATTCTAGAGCTTTCTTAACAAGGGGAAATTAGTTTATTATGAATTAATTTATTAGAATTGTTTAATATAACTGAGAAATGTCATCAATCAGGCCCATTATTTTAGAAATAGTGTGGAAAATTGGGAACTGACTCAACTAATAATTTTTTTGATTGACAACTAATAATTTCATATGCCATCATTAGTTGTGTCTGATCTTTTGATGTCTCTTATTGTAACAGTTATTGTTATACTACGTAATTGAGTAAATGAATTTAAATTTTAATAATTACCCATGTAAAAGTTCAAGACATTTAAAAGATTCATTTTAAAAAATGTGGTGTATAATACAAAGTGTAACAGTATACTCTATTGTGATTACAATTCTTTTCAAATTTTCATTATTCTTTCCTTTCCGATGCCTTTAAAGTTACTATTTTTGTCTCATGTGGTTGTCTGTCTGACATGCTGTTAAACATAATGTTTGGCTTGTGATGTTTTTAATATTTAGACCATTGTGTTCAGCTGAGTATATATAATTTATTATTTTTATGGAAATTACATATGCATTCATGTAGTGTGCTTTATCAAAAACAGGGAATAAAATTATAGTATCAGATTAATTATTATCACCACTCCACTGGAATTGGCCTAATGCAAAGGACTAGTGCCCAAAATAAAAAGGTGGCTTGTGGTTTATTGAGTATTCTGAATTATATCCAGGACTATATTATTAAATTGTACATTTAAAAAATCCTTAAAATCCCATTTTAATTATTTTCTCTATTTTTAAAAATTTGACTTAAAATGGGAAATATTAGATGTGATATAGCAAAGGCAGATAGATTTTATTTTTGATAGAGGCACTGTTCAATACATCATTTTAATATCTCATTAAAATAGTTTCTAAAGGAACTGTTAGTGTATATTTTCTAGAATCACTCAGTCAGTGGGAAGAAAGTAATGACAAAATAAAATTTTAATAACAAATTGTCAAAAATTACTGAAATGTTTCCAATTTCAGTCAATTTTCTCAAAAAATTTTTTCTATAAACATATATATATATATTGGATTTGTTTCAAATGATAAAGCTTCACAAATCTTTAGTTTTGTTCCTTATTTAAAATGATTTTTATTTCTAATGACTTCCAGAAAACAACAAACATGGGCATTACTGCCATTATCTACAGAAGAATAACTACGTTATTTTCTTGTTTTTTTCTTTTTTTTGAGGGTCACTTTCTTATATATTGAGACCTTTCTTGAGAAAAACCCATTTATTCAGCAGGATGTATCTCTCCATCAAATTGCTGAGACATCATCGTTTAAGAATAAGTGCAGTTTCTATGGCTCCTTTAAATCTTGTTCATGTAATACTGAGATAAATGTTCTAATTTCTTAGAGTGATATTATTAACAAAGAATCAATAAGTCATTATGTAGCAGATCTTCTAATGTTGCCATATTTCTGGTATTTACTTTTTATTTATTAAAATATTACAGCAGATAGTTGGAAATATGTTTCAGATGTGATTTAGCATAGATCCTTCTCTCTATAAAGTGGGATTTAGATTGATCTTAAAGCACGGTCTTCTGAGAATAGCTTCTTGAATCAAGAACTTATAGCTGTTATGTAAGGCTTATTAAATCAAATGAAAAATCTTTAATTTAGCATTTGATTTCCTGACTCTTTATCTATTCAACCTTATCTCTCATTATTTCCCAAGATAGGTTCTTGTTTCCAATCAGGTGATTGTTCTCAAGAAAGTGATTATTTTAGTCTCAATGAATTTTCTCTATTCTTTTCTTTTACCTAAAATGGCTTGCAATCTCATTTCCAACATTGCAAATTTCAACAGTGAACTTCCTTATATAAATCATCTTTTCAATAAAGCTTCCTACAACATAAATCCTTAAAGTGTAATTAAAATGATCACTATCAAAGCATTGGCTTACACCTGACTTCTGGCCAGTCCTTGTTACTTCTGTATGCTGACTAGTAGTGTTAAGAGCCTCCAAAGGCAGGATGCATATTCTCAGCACTACAACTGATCACCCACTCCTTCTGGAACAGCAAGAAAGCTGTAGTATTTATGTATCAACCACTATTGAACTAAGCCCTGGTACACTCTGACACTTCCCACCTTCCTCTGCCTGAAGCATGCTCCTGTAGTAAGACACAGTTCCTGTCAAATAACTGCAGATACTTGGAATAGGAAGCTATTAAATAGGAGTACAAATTTAATGTGAGGTGGCTTTATACATGGACCTGTTCTGAGTTAGGTTTTATGTAGTCTCCCAGAGTCCCTAGAGGCACGGAGTCTAATTACTCAAAAAACAATTTTGGATTCCAATGAGCCAGAGTTTCAATTTTGATTCTAATACTTGTGAACTTTGTTCTGACTTTCATATTAATAGAAATGTCCATAACAGTACAGGTATATTATTGGGATATATTTTGGGTACAAACCTAGATTTTTGATACCTGATTGATGATTTCACCAAGACAGTAACCTTTAGGCATCTTTAGTCTGATCCTTGAGACTGTTCTTCTTCCACATTTGATATCTCTGGATGGAGAACTCATAACGTGAGAGCAGAACTTGCAGAACTTTAAGCTAAAATGTGATCATGATCTGAGCTTACAGCCAAACTGAATCTCAAGCAATCACTTCAGGAAGGAGGGAGGGAGTGCAGTTCTCTTCCTAACTCAACTGCTGCTAAAGTGACCTTCAATAAGCTAGTCAACCTTTTTATTCATTAGTTTCTCCCTTGTCAAAGTAAGTGGCTAAGGATATATGGCTACCAATCGTGCATTTCTACAGTGAAGAGAAATGGAAAAATTAGAACCTTAAGAAATGGAAGCATGCCATGGAATATGCTATGTTTGTAGACATGTTAATAGTCTACAATGTTTTCTTTGTGATTGAGCTTGAATGGGTGATGTTCAGGCATTTTGTTGGTTTTGGTTTGTTGCATACTTTAGTATCATGCAAGATGGTTTCACAAAATAGATTAAGTTTTATGATATCTTTCCACCTAAAGGAAGCAGATAGTTACATGGCTGGTTTCATCTAATGGAGAGATTTACTGTCAGGCTGAAGTAAAAATGTGATATATGTATTTCCTAATTCAACCTTTTTCTAATCTGCATACTTCACATTTGGATCGAATTCAAATAACTGCCAAGCAATGATTGTATGAACTTGAATTACATCAGAAAGGGTAGAAATATAAATATTGAGAGGATTAAACTATAAGTAAAATTTTGGTTCCAAATTCTGGGAGCTAAATACTTGACTTTTCATTATTACATTGAAATGTTTTAAAAATACAAAAACAGCCAATTATCACATGAAATCTAACATGAATTATCTCAAGAAAGGAAAAGTGAACATATATTTAGAAAAGTCAACACATATTTAGGAGAGAATTTACATGAGTTCAAATGTCATAAAATTATTGTAGTTTTTACTATTTTATGTGTTTCTTATTCATACCTTCATTTTATATTGACTGAGTCAACAATTAGCATTGTCCAAAAGTCAGGTTATTGAATTCTCCATAAAAAACTTTATTCTTATATTAAGGACTATGAACAAGGAGGTGATGTAGCTTTAATTTTACAACAAGGAAGGATGAGGTTAGTATACTCACTGTAGAAACAAGAGGAAGAATCTATTTATGTAATTATTAATTAAAATGTATTTAAAATTAATACTATAGAATACTGTTATATTAAGAAAAATGAATGAGAGATAAAAGAACTTGGGTAATTTCCTGAGCTCTGGTAACAACTGGTTCCAGTTTCATGTCCTTATTCTCTTAGCCAGGGTTCTCCAGAGAAACAGAACCAGTATCATGGATGGGATAGATAGATATTAATATTTATTATACACAATAGACTCATGTGATTAAAGAAGCAGAGAAGTCCCATGACAATGCCTTCCGGAAGCTAGAGGCCCAGGAAAGCCAGCAGTGTAGTTCCAGTTTAAGCCACAAGTCCTGAGAATCAGGGTATTGGTGGAGATGTTTCAGTAGTGTAAGTCTCAGTCTTAGTTGGAAGGCCTGAGAACTAGGAACACTGATGTCTGAGAGCAGGAGAAGAGATATGACCCAGCTTAAACAGAGAGGGCAAATTATCTCTAATTTGAATTTTTGTTCTATGATAGATGATGCCCACCCATGTAGGTGAGGGTGATCTTTACTCCATATGTGGATTCAAACGCTAATGAATCCTGGATACATCTTCACAACGTCCTCATAAGCACACCCAGAAATAATGCTTTATTAGGTATATGGGAGTCCCTTAGTCCAATCAAGTGGACACATAGAATTAAACATCATGCTTATACTAAAAATGTTTTGAAATTAAATGATCTATAAAGTTCCTTCCAGCGTGAAGATTCCAAAATGTTTCTATATTGTTATTCATTTCCTATATCAAATTCGTGATCATACTCCTGGAAATTTAGCTTTGAGAAGTCAACAATCTGCCTAGATTTATGGAGAGGCTAGGGTTAGTGGAAATAGACTCCCTTTGTGGGCCTTCCACAGTCTGACTGTTGAAATCTTACACATAGAGTATGTTATACAATATCTGATAATTTATAGCTTCTGCTTTAAGATCCGTTCCTCCTAGTCAAATGCTTATTAACACTGCCCCTAGTAAATATATTTTAATGTTTATTTTCAGAAGAAAAATTAGACTCTATTGTGTATGAAGTTAATTATTAATATAAAATATAGTATTCAAAATAGTTTCAAACAATGAAAAGGTTTTTTTTTATTTGACTTGCTTGTAAATACACTTACAAATTCATTAAGTAATTGTGAAATTTTCTACTTGAGCTGTGAAAACACTGAAATAAGTACAATTTAATACAGGAAAAAACTGCAAATTAAACTTGTAAGTTTCTTAGCAATCAAGATTCAAAAATAATCCAAAATGAGGTTCAGAAAAGCTTAACAATTGATAATGCTCCACATAGAATCAATAATCAGGACATCTTGTGATTTTCATTTTCAATAAAGCAATGAGATCAACTAAATTGGGGCTGAGTGTGCCTGAAAAAAATGATGATAGATTAAGAGAAAAATGAGCCAAAGGTATTAGATGAAACTTTGTGTACTTTAAAAAAATATGCCACAAAAAACATGAGCATTAGACTGTGTTCCTAAAACCTAAAATGAATAAGGACAAAACAAAAATGAGAATCAACAAATTGGAAAAAATATGTAACAAACCGTATAATATCAATTCTTCATTTCCTTTTTATTTTATTAATTTAAGTATAAACAGTGAGGAAATCTGAGATATGCACATAATGAAAAATGCTTATTTGGTATAGTCAATGAGCAGTTTCAGTCATTTTATAAGTCTCTATGTTGCTTTCCAGTTTATTATTTACTTTGACATTCATTCAACTGGCACTTAGGTTGACTAACACAAAGCATAATCATCCCAAACTAAGGTTTACCTAATATGATTTTAAAAACTAGCCCAAACTATTAAATTTGTGATTATGAAGGGTATACAAATCCAAAAATTATGAATTAAAAGATAAAAGGATGCAGTTTTACATTTGACCTTAGGACCAACAAAACAAAAGGAAACTTCCATATGAGATTTTGCTTTTAGTAATTCTGATAGTTTTTCCTTTTATTAATTTTCAAATGTCTTACCTTGTATTCTTTCTATTATTCTCCATGAAATATTGGCTTTTTCTGGGACTAAAATTACTTTCATTTTGGATTATTCTTCTGGGGTTCATATGTCTCATCATGTTATTTTATATTTTTTTTGTACATATATTTCACTCTGTGTATTTTCTAACTGCATAATTTCAAATAATATTTTCTCCTGTTTAAATACCTTTTCATCATTGCCATTGCGGAAACTTAAAAAAATAAATAAAAATTCTTTCTGCTGTATCTTATAACTTTTAAAACCATTTCTTGAGTTCTTCATTTTGTGATATTATTTTACAAGTCCTACTTGATTAATTTATAGGCTATGTTTTTAAATCCTTGTCGACTCGTATTTTACATATTCACAACAGTTTAAAAAATATTACCAAAGAACTTTAAAATCTATATCATATGAGCTTCTGTTTTTATGGTCTGTCTTTTCTCTTGTTTTTCAGTCATGGGAAATTTTTTATTGAATGATGAATATTGCACACACACAAAAAAAATAGAAGCTTTTAATGATGTCAATATTTTTTCTTCTTTTTTCTTTTTTTTTCTGGTGGGCAATTAGAAAAAGGTAGAACAGGTTGATCAATTAAGAATTGAATGTTTTAGTGCTAGATTTTAGACTTTGTGAGGGCTGAATATTGCCAGTTTACACTTCATATTACCCTAATATTATTTGAGAGTTCTCAAATAAATAAGGGTCTCAGGTGTTCATTAGGGCCTATCCTTTTTAGAAATATTTGATTGTTAATTTTGTGTTCTCTACCTCATAAGACTGATGAAAGTTCTGGAAAACAGCTTTATTTTTGTCTTCTGTGTCCCACACAATAAATTGTGCAAATACAAATTGGTAAAAAAGGTCTCGATCACCTAAATGTTTTTTCTTTCTTTCTAGTAGATGAGCCTCTCATGTCCTGATTACTATCGATGCTCTCAAATGCCTTTAAACAGTTGATTCTGTGCATTGTTCAACTTTAATAGCTGTTCTCAATGGGAGGGTTAATGTTTAATAACGCTTTTAAAGAAACATCATAATGATGAGCAAGAAGTGATCTTTTATTCTAACTTAAACAGTGATAAATGGACACTTCCTCCCAAATAGAGCAGGCTCATTTCCATTATAGCATTTTCCAACAGTGAGTAAACAGACCCATTATTTAGGAAATGAGAGAAAAAAAAAAAAAACTATAGCATAATTCTGCAGCATTAAACCTATAGTAAACACTGTCGCTTAGCTGTGCAGATAAAGCAAACAATATGAATTCTGAAAAGCTTGCTAAAGGAATAAACCTTTTCTTAACAATTTAGACGAAATATACTTAGGTAAGAAAACAAATCATTTCTTAGTACCCTTTGAAAGTAGCAGCAAGATAACAGGAAGCAAATTAAGTTTAAAAGAGAATGTTGTTATTATGATTATTGATATAGATAGTCAAATCCAGTAAACGCCAAGGGTAAAGCTAGCCTTAGATGACTTGAACCTGGATAGCAAATACTGTTCAAAACTTTTTTCTCTTCTTCCCTTATCTCTTCCATAGGATTCTGAGAGTCATCCATGCTTAGATCGCATGCATAACACCAAACAAATTATTGTTGAGAGAGAATATTACAAGGAAGGCAGCTTGCATCGCAGGCACAAAGCTTGTGTATTCATGGGAGTAAAGATTGGAAGGTAGAGAATGATTAGTACAGGCATATAAGTGATCAAACATCATCAGTTCATCAAAACAATCATTGCAATTTGTATGTACTACTTATGCCAAATTTTCCATTAAATCAACATTATATAACACAAGTACATTACTAAATAAAATTTAGAATTATTATAGATATTTATATGTAATCTAAAGAAAAGGTGTAATTAAATTTAAAGATAATTTAATAAATTAATGGATGAAATTTACCTATTTTTAGGACATTCAGGAACTGATGTAGTGATCATTGCCAATTGAGTTTTCATTATTTTTTCTACTAGGTATTACTTTACCTACTTTGGATACTTATTGTTTTCATTTTCAAGGGGTATTTAATAATGATATATATTAAGAGTCATGGAAGTAGTCAACAGAGGACATATTTTCAGCTCAAACAAGCTTTGTTGCTTAAATTATTACTCTTATAGAAAAATTGTGCTAAAACATGCACAAGTTGACTGTGCTAGAAAGACAGCAGTTTTGAGCAAAGGTATAGATTGCTTAGATAAAAGACAAAGGGGTAGGAGGAATAATAATCCGAAGCAAATGAAAAGCATAGCAGATACATCTTATTAATAGTTGCATAGTTAGGTATAATAAGCCATAGAACATGTCTTGTACATGAAGGTAAATGCACTCAGTGTCCCCAAATTTGTCATAGTTTAAATGGAAATAATTTTGATATAAAAGAAAGATGATAAAATCTACATTGATTAAAATAAACTGTTCATTTAAAATATAATATACATTGAAGAAAAATATTGGAATGGGAAACCACAACAAAACTCCGTAGGTATTAGAATGCCTTAGAAATTGAATGGATAAATTCTAAACACCTAAAATTAAGGCTGCTGATGATGATTATTAATATAAGATATATACCCCTTCTATAAATAAGTCAAACTTAATTTCTAAAATATAAGTGATCCAATAAAATTATTGAAGGCCAAGTGAAAATGCTGTGCAATTTTAATACGTAAAATATAAGTTCAGCAGGTATAGTGATAGACATGGATAAAGTAATACAGATCAACTTTGCACAAAATAATAAAAATTAATGTCTATAATGAATGACATATTAAATTTATATAACTCTGAACATTTCATGTAACATAATAACAATATACTTTCTAAAGATTATCCCCCTTAGAAAATTTTCTTACCAATATCACTTTAAACTAGGCAACTTTAGATAGACTTTGTTTAATATATACTGAGCAGTTATGAATCAAAATTAACAGAATCAAGAATTTCATACTAATAAACATTTATAAAGAGGATTATATTGCAAATATGTTTGATTTTCATCTTTTTTTTTTTTTTTTTTTTTTGAGACACAGTCTTGCTCTGTCTCCTGGGCTAGAGTGCAATAGGATCATAGCTTACTGCAACCTCAACCCTCAAACTCCTGGGCCCAAGTGATCTTCTTGCCTCAGCCTATCAAATAGCTGGGACTACAGGGTGCATGCCGGTTAATTTTTTTCTATTTTTTGTAGAGATGGAGTCTCGCTCTTGCTTGGGCTGGCTTTGAACTCCTGGCCTCCTATCTTAGCCCCACAAGGTGCTAGGATTATATGCATGAGCCTCCACTCATGATATCTTTTCATTTTTATATTCATTCCTTACTGATCTGCCTCTGTGTCCTAAAGAACCACTCCGAAAATATCTGCCCCACATTAGCAGTGTATTATAAGCATCATTATAGATAAAGACTACCCCCAGCAACATTTTGAAAGTACTTCACCAATCCAACTATGTTGAGGGCAATGACTACATATTGTAATATTTATGAAGATGATGGTGATGATAATTATGAAAGCTTCTAGTTGTGAAGTGGTTATCATGTGCCAAGCACTATGCTAAATGCTTAACATTCTTTATCCATTATCCACAATAGACCCATAAAAATACCGCAGCTTGAATATGTTAAGCAACTTGCTCAACAAGTTGAGGCTTCATGTGGTATTGTCAAAATCTAGAGATGCATTCTGAAGTATTTCAAAATTTGACTCTAATAATATAATATTTGCTACTAATATATAAAAAATATCAGTGAATCTTTTTAAAAACTAAGCTCAGGGATAGCTGGAAAAGAAGTCACTTTGGTTTTCTAATTTCCCAATGGTACAAAATAAAAAAAAAATTCTGAATATGTAATGTTACTGTGTTATATTAGATATTAAAGGGATAGTAATAGTAACTATATAAATTTGATAAGCACATTTAAAGGCACATTGATAAACTGAATCTACTTTTAAAAATATTTTCCTCAGTAGTCTGCATTTTTAATCAGTTAGACCAGGCCCAATAATTAATTTTCTATGGATTTTGTGAACCTAGAAATGTCTACAGAGTATTTTAACTAAGCTCATGAGTTTCAACGAATATTTAAACATATCTATATACGCATATTTTCATTAATAAAATCACCCATGCACTTCATCAGGCCATAGAATTGTGTGACTGAAATTGTTCTGGCTGTTGCCATCCCCAAAAGTACTTGATTTACTACCCTTGTTCATCTGAATATGACATCTCAATATTAAGTCAATAGCAAATGTTGATTCTCTGAGAAATGTCCTAAGTATGTTATATTATTTTTCTAAATTCATATGTTGAACAAGACAGAATAAAAATATGTGGACTTTTTTTTATTATCACTGACTAAAGGTTATTAGTCCACATAAGGTCTCTAATATCAGTCCTTGATGAAAGGCTTTATCTTCATGGAGTCTCAACCTTATCTAGATCATCTTTAAGACCCCTCGACATGTATGTAAAATTTTGTGACTATATGTGAGATTCTGGTTTGTAATTTTAGTGCATAAAAGAATATTTAACAACAAAAGTAATAAGAGGAGACAAGCTAATATATTTGCACACCAAATGTAAATTGATATTTTCAAAAGAATGTGTGTGTGTATATATATACGTATATACACACATTAATTTGAAAAAATGTATATGTGTATATATATATATATTTGCCTTCAATTCCTTAAAATAATAATCCTCCTTCCCAGCTAATTTCTCAAAAGTTCTAAAAAGAATAAACTTTCTCTTTGACTACAGCTGTCAAAACATCAAAGATTGTAGTGTCCTTCACTTGCAGATGATGTTTTTCTACACATTTTTATACACAATGGAGTTGTTCCTATTAAAGGACAGAATAATTTGAGAATTATTTTTCAACAAATCTACATTTATGTTCATAGAAACTATAATGAACTAGAGTTCATTATGAAAGGCTTTTATCCAGTCAATTTTTATGCAAAAGAATTTTACATCAACGTTTCATAAGAGTTTGTGATCTGCCCAGCTTGGTAGAAGAGATAAATTCGGGCTATGCTACAGATTTTATAGATTTTCATGTTAGATTTTGAAATCTGTCTCCAGAAAGAGGAATTTGCCTAACCATAATATCTTTACATGTGATAGCCTTGGGAATCAAGAGAAATTGTGAATGTAAGAAAGGTATGTTCCTCTACAACTTATTTTATGAAGAACATGAAGGAAAGTAAGTTGTAATTTTTTTATATGTTTATTAAGCCTTCCCACAACAACATTAGTTAGTAAGCAAGCTTTTCTTCTGTATTCACAGCCTTCTCTTTCTTACCCAGAAGTCCAAGAAGAAAAAAATCTGATAAACTAATATATTTTATATGTTAAGGATTTTTCTTTCATGACCTACTTGAAATATATCTTTTGTTGTTGTTATTTATATGTGTATAATTAAATGTGAATTTATTTTTTAATTTATTTAAATTTAAAAATTAGACTACTCAAGTGCCTATGAATTCATGAGTAGATTCATAAAATGTGGTATATGTACACCATGGAGTATGACTCAGCTATAAAAAAAATGAATTAATACCTTTTGCAACAATCTGGATAGGACTGGAGACCATCCTCCTAAGTGAAGTATCCATAAGAATGGAAAAACAAACACCCCATGTACTCACAGTTAAATTGAAACTAACCAATCAGCACTCATGTGCACGGATGGAAGTAAAAGTCAATGGAAATCATGCAGGTAGGAGGGGGAAGCAGAGAATGAGTGAAATCTTACCTAACTGGTACAATGTACACTATCTAGGTGATGGGCACACTTATAACTTTGATCCAAGAGGTACAAAAGCAATCCTTGCAACCAAACCATTTGTAGCCCTGTAATATTCTGAAATTTAAAAAAAAGGAAAATAAATATATAAATAAAATAAAAAATTAGGCTAATAGAATTGGAAAATGCAGCAGACTGCTTTTGTTCTAATTTCAGGAATCAACGTGGCAAATGTTTGGCTAACACTGACCCACCTCTGAATGCTCTTTATTGCCTACTATCTACGCCACCTGGGATCCGCTCTTAGGAATGGTCACACAGCCTAATTAACTGAAAATCTTTTCTCTATCTAATATTCAGGAATGAAATATTCTTTAGCTTAAAGACAAGAACAGGTTGGTTCCAAATTATAAAAAAGTAAATGTTCTACTTACGTATCAATGATTCTGATATTTAAATGTGAATTATATCCAGAAGCAAATACACCTATTACGTATGGGAACAAAATCAGTGTTCAGAGGAAGCCACTTACAGTTTATTTCAAAGATCATGAATTACCACAAAAATATAAATGAAAAGAAAAAGAACTTATGGTAAAATTATTGTCGCATTATAGTGAAATTTAAGAACAGAGTAAGTTTTTCTAAAAGACCTATATTTAATGCACGGTAGTCATATTTACTTTGCAAAATCCCTTTTTATTTCTTTTATAATGAAAAATTTACTCTAACACTCTGCCAGAAATGCTAATTTTCATCCCTAAAATGATTCTATCCCAACTGAGGGTATATTTAAAATTGAAACTTTAAAACATAGTATAAGTCATGCTGTTACTAGTGTTTCTGTAAAGGAAAGGGATTGATTTTTGTACAGATAAGGTAAAATCTGTGTGTTCCTTCCAAATATTCTTAAATGACTTTTAAAAGGCATGTATAGTACATATAGAGGAATGACAGACCATATGACTATAGTAATAAAATGATAAACCATGTCATTCAACGTGTTATTTATAAATGTCAACATTCCAAAAGGTTATATATTATTTTTACTTGCATTATTTACATATTTCATTAAAGTTGAATGGAAAAGATAATATATTGTATAATACTTCATTTGTTGACCTCCCTTAGTCACCATTGTCTCTGGGCCTTTCATTCTGCTGCTGTTAACAACAATAATGATATTTAAAGTTTCTATCATCACGGTGAGATTGAAAAATATTCTGTGTTGATCTTAAACCCCCAGGATCTCAGACTCTTTACAAAGAAGACTCAATTGTAAATGTAGACTTCCTATTTCTATGGAGATTTAGCCTTAAACTCTCATGTTGAACCCATGGCAGACTACATGAGTCACAAGGCCTAGGCTTAACAATAGTCCAAAATGCCTTTTTGATTTCTTACTCTTTTGTCTATATTTTTGGTTACTGATGATCTAAATTTGAGAGCACAAGGCAGTCTACCTCAGGCCTATTACTGCAAGCTGGGAAGAGAGAGATATTCCCTAAAAGCAGGCAACCTAGTTCAGTAGCACTTTAGCCACATGGAAGGAAGCAATCCAAAGATACAAACATCCAAGTTGGAGTTATTCTGAACAGAATTTTATTTTTAAATCTCTCCAAAATATGATAATAATATATCTTTCCCCTAGAGTTTTTATAGCATCTCCATGAGCCAAGAGCGGCATTCCAAGGTTCACTGTCTGTGAGATCAAATAATGGGGCAGTTTTAAGCAGCTCCCAAATTTTCAGTGTGCAATTAAAAACAAAATATGATGCTATATATGCTACTGCTGATGCTAATGATATTAATGAAAAAGCTAATGCTATCATTTACAGGATTTGGCTATCTTCTAAGCACTGTAGTAGTCTTGAAAACAACATTGTGAGAAACATATTATTTAATTTTAAATATTTTTAAACATTTTAACTTTTATGTTTTAAAATTATTTTTTGTTTTAAATTAAGAAACTGGTTCATGAAATGAATTGCCCAAGTTCAAAAATCAATGAAAATGGAGCCAGTATTTGAACCAATGATGTCTGTGTTTGCTTGCAAAATCAATGCTTTTTTAGTATGATAAATGAACAATGGATATTCAGACATAAAAGTTTGCCTTTCCAAAGACATATCTGTTCCTAACCTACACCTTTGTAGGGAATGTGTATTTCTCCAGTAATATAAAGTTAAAGTGAAAAAAAAATTAGAGATATTTTGAAACTAACAACTTTTATGGGGCCCCCACAGAAATATCTTCTCTTGCCTATATTTTAACACTGACCTTATTAATTATCAAATGTATTGTCTACAGAGATCATTTTTCCTGCCTTAGTTTTTTATTATTGCTGGTAAATGACCTTACATTAAACTTGAACTTTCTCATAATTTTCTCCAAACTGTATTATCAATTTAGGAGACTGTGGTATGAACATTATTTTCAACAATTATTTATTGAACACCTACTAATTAGCAGACATACAATATTCTAGTGATTAGCATTAAACATTATAGAAAGTTTTACTGTCCTCATTCTAAAGCAGGGGTCCTCAAACTTTTTGAACAGGGGGCCAGTTCACTGTCCCTTAAACTGTTGGAGGGCTGGACTATAGTTTTATAAAAACTATGAACAAATTCCTATGCACACTGCACACATCTTATTTTGAAGTAAAAAAACAAATGGGCAAAAACACCCGCATGTGGCCTGTGGGCCATACTTTGAGGACGCCTTTTCCAAAGCAAGGAATAACAGTTCTACAGGGATTCATGTTAGATGGCTGCATAATTTATTCTAATGACATTAGACCCTTATACATTCAGGCTTTCCCTACAGAATCAATTTGACTCATGACTAAACTATTGATGCTCTCCCTTAGAGATGTTTTCCAATCATGTCAATAATTTCTTTGAAATTTTATTGTTTTGCCCCTTTTGCCCCTAGGAAAGGTGACTTGAGAGTGGAATTATAAAGAATTATGTGCATCAGCCAGATGAAGAAAGAATGATTGGGCTAAGAACATTCCTAAAGAAGAGCTCTGTTTACAAACTAAAGAATTTAGGAAACTGTGTATACTATAACATGAAACATAGCTAATGAGCTAGAACAGGAATGAGAAGGACATTTTTGATTTGCCAAAAACATGATTTTATTTCGAAAGGAATATACAAGAGCAACTGATGAGCTATAATGCATGAGTGGAACAAGCAATTGTATATTTCCATATATACTGTTAATTTCTACTCTTCTCATTCTCACTCAGATCCAGTTCTTAGTATATAATAAGTAACGTGTTTTCTTTCCCTTTATTAATCTCCATCCTTGCTTTCTTAAATGCCTTAAACTTTACAAGGCTGACTTTGTATTGATGTGAATTATTAGATCACAATAAACATGCAGAGATGTTCTGGAGCAGCTGATGATCCCACCACAGAATAGCTCACTTGAAGGTGAAGCAGGTCACCTGTTTGGCTCACTCATTGGCAAGCCCTCCTTTCAACATGAAAGATCTAGGGGAGCTATTGGATATACTCCTACAGTCAGTGCATATTATTGAGTATTAAGCAACAAGGCCCAATCAGTATCTTGATTATCACGTAGTCAAATGAAAAGGAACAGGAAAAATAAAAAGTGGAGGTAATTGAGTTGAAAATGCCTACCTCTTATGTCCATTGCACTGGAAAAATTTCTGGATTAGGCCAGAATAGAATAATATTGCTGTTGATGATTACTGATTGTATATGGTATAAACTAAAGGAGAGCTCTCCCAATAAGGTAGTTCACAGTACTGGTTCCTATGCATGCAGAGAGAAAGTGTTTTCAATATAGCTTTTATATGTGCTATGATTATGAAGGCCAATGATTTCTCATATATTAAATTCCAAAGTTTTTTAACCTTTAATAGAAATATTTGGAGAAAATATGAGTTAATAAAAATATTTTATAGCTAGTTTCAACTATCAGAACAACATGGAAATGCATGTAAGCTACAAGAAGAAGACATGATTTTTAAAATTTCAATTTCCATAGTAAAAGATAATTGGAAAACAGCCACACAAAACATTGAAAATGAATATAGTGAAAAGATTCTCTAATAGCAGAGTTATAGAAGAAAACATTCAATTCACAAAAGCAGTCATTGACTCTTCAAAAAGAATGACTCTTACTTGAACACCTGTTCGAGCAGGCATGAAGAATCTCATGAAGAGGTGATATATGCATAAATAGCCCCTGATGAGATGAAAGTATATGAATATGTGTTCATAATTGGCAATGGTTTAAAAATTATATCTATGTGTATAATGTTTTAATTTAGCAAAGAAAATATTTATTTGAAATGTGTCTGGTATAATGAATTGAATTTTAAATTTAATTTAATTTTAATTGATATTATTGCAATGTCAAAACATCAGTAATGCATTTTGGGCTGAATTGTGTATGCCCAAATTCATATTTTGAAGTCTTAGCATCAGTACCTCAGAATGTGACTGTATGTAGAGGTAGAGTCTTTAAAGAGGTAATTAAACTAAAACAAGGTCATATGGGTGGGCCTAACCCAGTACAACTGGTATCCTTATAAGAAGAGGAGATTAAGACACAAACACACACAGACGGATAACCATATGAAAACACAGAGAGAAGACAGCCAACTACAAGCTAAGCAGAGAGGCCTTAAAGTGAAACCAACCTGCCAGTACCTAGAGCCTAGATATCTAGCCTCAAGAACTGTGCAAAAACAAATTTATGTTATTTAAACCAACCTGTGGTACTTTGTTATGGCAGCCCTAGCAAACTAATACAGTGTAAAATGTATTTTTGTTAAATGCAATCTTATCACTTTATAGGACTGCATTTTACTTTAATGATTGACAATTTCACATCCAAATTAGGATGTGTTGTTAAGTTTCAAATACATGCAGGATTTCAAAGCTTTCCTGGGCAAAAAAGAATATAAAATACCATACAAGTTTTGTAATAGCACATACATATCACAATATTTTCTATATATTATATATTTACTATTTTAAAAATTATTATATTAAATTGACATGTTTCTATCTTTTTAATGTGACTTTTTAAAAACTTTTTAATATGGCAATCAGAAAATTTAAAATCAATTATATTGTTTATATTTATATTTGTTTATATTACATTTAGTGTATTATATTCAATTATATTGAACAGCTATGTTTTAATAATTTATCTTTCTCCATAGTATCAGACATAATGAAGAAATGTTATAAAAAGAGTAAGGATGAGCTCAAATCCCATATATTTAGGGCTAGCATGGGTCTTTGAAGTGAGTAATATCTCACCACTGATTTTAACTATTCCCTTCCAACCAAAGAGATTTCATTTTCTTTCCAACTTTTCCCTGATACAGACCAATGCCCACTATTTGTATTTTTCTAGCATCTCTTTCTGATGTGCATAGTAAAGAGATTTTGAATAATAAGTATCTGATTTTTTAACCAAACAATTGAGTTTGGAATATTTTTTATTCTAAGCCTATTATTGGTTTCCAAATCCAAGAGAATAAATTAATATATGAATGGAATTTTATATGTGTATTTGCCAAAAGGCAAAGCAATATGTTTTTCTTTAATCATTTGAAACACCAGTGCCTCTATGAAATTGCTCCCTTATTTTATTTCAAATATGGATCAAAGTCAAGTCAAACAAGACTTTTCTGATAAGATGAAGGATTGGTGGGAAATGACTGTGGTTAAAGAAAATCGTCTCTTGATTTTAAACAGATAAAAGTTAATCATTTAAAAATAAAATACCTATGAACAGGATTTAAAAGTCAGTATTTAAAATTAACATATTTTCCATTGTATGCCATTTTCAAGGCTTCTGGATAAAACACAAACATTTGATATTCTCTAAATAGTGCAAAATAGCTTAATTTTCTTTTTAATAGGAAATACCTTAATTAAAAGGAAGCTTTGAGTATTGGCTCTTTCTGGAGGTTAATCCAGTAAAATATCATTAACATTAACTTTTATCTAGTCATTATTAAAGAATAGACAGAGGTAAAGTATTCAGTGTCTTATAATCCCTACCACCTTCCCATTTTCTAGAATGACTGTCTTCACCCTTTTTGGTAAACCTCGTACATTGCCTATTCTAGGCCCATAGAACATTTCACATTGATAAACCAATTGTAATAAGTTTCTAGTCCACAGTTGCAGCCTTTGCATCTTTTATCACATTTCCTGAAAAGATCAACAGACATTACTTATGTAATGATTCAATTATTTGCCACTCTGATGTCTTCACCTTTGAAGTTCAGAACTATACTTTTCTGTCTACAGACTGAAAATTTCCAAGCATACCTTACATTTTAGAACATTTAATAATAAAAGAATATATTTAAGGTTTATTTGCATCCCCATGAAGCATGTCAGGGGACACCGTGGCTTAGAAAGACAGTTTGTTAAAACTTAACAGTCCAGAAATTACTTTTGGTCCATTTATGTGAGTTACCTCATGAAGTCCCAAGTTCTACCCACTTCCATGATCTCAATGGTAAAAATGAAGTTTCAAGAACACCATGGTGATGCGTACACTATTTGGTAAATAACACATTTAAAATTATGAGATTTGAGGGAGAATATTTTCACAAGAGGAGTCTTTAGTAATAGCCATGTTGGTACCTACTAATCTTGCTGAACTACCTCAGATCTGGCTGTAGATAACATTGGACTCATTGGCATTCTGTTCTGTTTAACTTTTCACAAATGACTTATTTTTTAGAATGATAATTTTTTAATAACAGTAATTTCTATGGATGCAAATGTCTTTAAAATATATGTATCATCCTTGTTCTGTACTTTTAATGCCAAACAGGCATATTTGTAGTTTTGGAATAGGTGTGAATAAAGTTAACTTAATAATCATTCTGTGACTAATGATATTTATTTTTAGGGGTGCAAAATTTGATAAAATTTGTACATTTAATTAAAGATAATCCTATCTAAATATTTTTCATATATTTTTTATAAAAAGTGAGAGATGAGTAAAAATTAAACTTATTTAAAAATAATATGAGATCCACATGTAATTAAGCCCTAGTTCATAGTTTATGGTGGCTTTTGCTATGTGTCATGTAGGAGTGTGCCTTATTATAAAAACAAAGAACCTCCCAAGAAACACACAAGCAAAAAAATAGAACAAAAGAAGAGTTTTGTGGCATATGCTTCTTATTTTCATTTTTGAAAGATTCTATGTGAACGACAAAGGCAAAATATATATCCTCTACCATCTTTAAACAATAAAAGTGTTCTCAAAGTTAGGAAAAACTAATTTTACTGGTAAATTGAACTATAATTTAAATGTGTTAAAGGTGCTCACTAAAGGAAGCATACCATAAACATAATAAAACTCACCATCTATTCTGAACCTTTGAATTTTATATATTCTAACCTTCTCAATACGGGACACATCTGTATTTCTATTAATCATTCATTAAGTGTAAAATGAATCCTATGCTGGTGAAAACAGGAATACCTTGGGGGTGATTGTTTGAAGTTTAAGGCTTTCCTGACTTTACTTCTGTGCTCCTATGTCCTCTAGGAAAAGAAGTCTTAATTACTGAAGTGATGGCACATTCTGTCAACTTCTTATTCATTAACGGATTGATAAATTGTAATACATAGGGCTTTAAGCATAAGATTCAAACAGAGAAAAGTGATTATCTGATGCTATGTCAGAAGTGAGCAGAGACTTCTTTAATCTGATTTCTAAAATAAGAAAGGTGAAATGAAGGACATTTCAAGATTGGGAATACTCGGTTAAAGTGTTGCAGGTTAGCAGCAAGGGCAAATCGTGAGTAAAGAGGGACAAGCGGTTAGGGACCTAAAGAACACTTTTTCCATATACAGTAGTGGTGGGAGCAAATTGGCAGGAATTATTTTCTTTGCGGGGTATTTGGAAAGTTTATGGGAATTTTGAGAGTGTTGGCTTTGTGCTGTAGCTTAAAGAGGGAAAACTTGTAACTGGAGAGGACAATAGAGATTTATTCCTATGCTGAATCTGCATCCCCTGTCCTGTATTAGGAAACTATTATGACAGCAATCTTTACCCTGCTCCTGCTCTGCTCCTGCTTCCCTTATTTCTCCCCATTTCACTCAGTTCTCAACCTCTGCCAAGAGTCACTATTGATAAACGAAGGGGTGGTGTGTCTGGAGTTGGCCCCTGCTTTGTGTAAAGGACCCTGGTGCAGTTCATGGGACCTTAGTTTGCTCTTAACTGCAGAGCACCAAATGCCACATGATCTGCTCATGTTTATAGCTTCTCCTTTTTTGAGACTGGAGAAATTTTGCAAAGTTCTTACACTTATATCCCAAGAGTTTCTATCATCAATCTAGCTCAGAGTCTAAATCTAGTCTAGTCAGTCTTGCTCGGTCCAACATTACAGTCACTTCTACTTCATAGACACAAATTCCTTAATCAGGCACTTTGATTTCACCATTTCCTGTTTTCCAGGACTGCAGATCTATTTCAGTCTTATTTTCACATTTGTTTTATCATGTCAGTGGGATTTTAGGAAAGAGTGTGGTAGATATATGAGCTCAAATCTCTCTCATTGCTTTCAAAAGAAAATTCAGATACATAAACAGGGCACTCATCTCATCTGCTGCCATGCTCCACCTCCCAGATGTTGCTTCCTTTAGTCCCTAAAATGCACCCGGCCTTCTTACCACTGTAGCTCTTTGGACCTGTGACCCTCCTTGCCAACAACCACATTAATCTTATGTATTACCAAATGCCTAAAATCTATGTTTTTGAGTAGTGCAAAGAAACCACTCAAAAAATATCTGTTGAATGAATGATCTTTGAATAACGCAATTAAAAAACACTTTATATCAATTGTATTTAAAAAAAAATACAGCACCAAAGATTTCTTAGCATACTTTTCTAACATATGTGTAGCTTATACTGTCAAGCTATATTTTTAATTTTAACTAAAATAAAAGATAAACTGCAATATAAAATATTTTATGAAGTATGACTTTAATGAATGAAATACTTTAGGAAAACAACACATAAAAATCAGTTGCATTATCAATTATTCTGAAGACAGAAGGAGAGATTAATTACTTATTATAATATTAGGTATTATATATTTACATAATATATTTATAAGATGACAGTCCTATAGGATAACCCTAAGACATGCATTTCTTTGAATATCTATCTATCTTGGTTTAATATTATATTGTTAGTTCTCCTCACAGAAGCTTTTCCTCACCTCACCTGGGCCATTTTAGAAACAAACTGAAATTTTTTCTATGTGTTTTTGTGCTGCTCCCAATCCAATTCCCTACACCAGCAATCCCAGGAAGGATATACTTTAACTGTATACATATTTTAATGATTATTCATTCTGAACTTTGATGAGCTGATCTCTTGAGAATTCACTTATCATACTTACCTTTGATGGAAAATAGCCAATTATAACTGATACATATATTTCATGCTTGTGCTACTTTTTCATATGTTTCATTGGGGCAAGAAAAGAAATTATAAAAGTGTAACTGATTTGGATTTTGAAGAATATTTTTACTACACTAAGGAATGTTCATTTTATCATGTAATGAATGAATGTTTTTAAGGACTGAGACAAGAACTTTTGTTTTCTGTATAAGCTTGTTTTATGAAGGATCACCATTACAGAAGCATAGTCTATGGTTTATTTTGTATATAATTAGTACATATATAGTACATACATATGTATGTAAAATAGACTTATTGCTATTTACCCTTCTGAGTTCTTTAACTATGGTAAGTCATTTAGTCATCAAAATGACCCTATTAGTTAGGTGCTATTTTTTATCCCCATTTTACTGATGAGAAAACAGAGGCACAGATATTATGGCTGGTTAATTCCATAGTTGTAGTTGAAACCAGGCAATCTGATTCCAGGGTCTATATTCTTTGTTACCCTGCAATACTGCCTCTATCATGTTGTTGGTAACATTTTAAGTACGTAAATAACTTTTCAATAAACCAAGGGAGCTACCAACATATTGTATTAGTTGGAGCTTGTGTTTGATACACTTGTATGGAATTGTTGACTCTCAAGTGACTACAAAATAATGTCCATTTCCTTTTGCCTAGGCTATCAGGCTCCTGTGTTGTGGCTCTTCTTTTCCTCTCTAGCTTCACCTTTCAACTTGCTTCTCCTTGTAACTCTGTTCTAGTCATAATCACAATGGCATACTATCCATTGTGTTCTGGCTTGCCTGGAAAATGTAATATTATAAGATGTATTCATAAACTCTTCTATAAAGCATTTACTAACCTTCAAGTTTAAGTTGATGCCTTTCTCCTTTGTCCCCCAAGAACCATGTACAACATATTATCATAGTGCATATGACATTTTATTGCATGTCTCTTTTTTCCTTCATCTGTTGCTATCAATTTTACTGTAAACAAATGAGGGACAGATCTCTGCCTTATTACATTTTGTATCCCTAGCACAGTTCCTAACACATATTGGTAGGCAGCACATTTAGCTTAATGCATGAAAAATTGAGTGAATGGTATATGTGATGCTTATTTCTGGGGAATTGTCACTGGAGCATAGTGGAATGACCTGGTGTATAAATATAAAACATGTATTATTGATGGTACATACCTATTGTATTTTGGTTGAAAAGGGTTGACCCCAGTGATGTTACTTATGCCAGCAGAGCTCAAGCAGTTCTATAGTCCCTTTTTGTTGGAAAGGTTCTTTCAACAGCAGAGAATAACTGACAAGATAATAATTGTTACCTGCTTTTAGCATCATGAGCTCACAGCGCATGAAGTCATTTCTACCACTGCTTCAGTCATCACCCTTGCTTCTTACTGGATATTGACACTGCCAGGAGGAAGGAAGAAGCTGGTCTTGTAATCCATGTCAGTTCTCATATTATTATAATCCTAGGCAAGGGCAGAATAGTAAAGCAACATTCTTTAGAGTCAAGGAATTGACTCAGATCTGCTAAAATAGTACATTAGTCTTGCTCCAGCTAAATTCAATTAGAATCCCTGTGTGAAGTTCTAACTATTATAGAATTTTCTTCCCACCAAATTAACTTCTGGTAGATTGTTTCTTCTAACAAGGTAAAAATAGTACATTGCAGTTTACTCAGAAAACTCAGATCATTTTTGATAAAAGCAATAAGCACTCAATAAATTCTGATATAAAATTTCTAAATAGCAAATTTATTATTTGGAAAATTTTATGGGGTGGACATTCTGTAAAATTTAGGGTCAAAACAAAATATAAAACTAAGGACTTAGATTTCATGGTAATGTAAACATTCCAAAGTTGATTTCATACAAATAAAATTGTTAAGTGCATTGGAAAAATTCTAACTTAATTATATTCTTCTGTCCTAAACTCTGGTGATTGTTAAAAGTGAGTTATTTTAGAAAAACTTGTTTTATTAAATAGTGATACATGAGATTTTTCACTAAAATTAAGGCAGAAATAATAATTTCTAAATGCCAGAATTCCATATCAATATCGAATAATTGGTTATTACTTTCCTTTTTTGTTAGTAAAATACCTGTTGCTTTTCCATAGGAAAACTTAGGAGTACATATTCCATCTTGTCATCACAGAATATTAATGAATATGAGTATTGTGGTGACTATAATGATGAGACCTTCAAAGAAATTACCATTTCAGGGGATTTTTTAAATCCCTCACACCCCATGTTGATGTAACAAAAATTTGAATCTAACCCACCTATTTTGCTTTACCTTCAAGACATTGTCTTTTCTTCAATTTATCATCAAACATTTGAAAGAATAATTTGCAGTGGCTTGTTTCCCTTCTTTTATTTCATGGCTGATAACCATCCAGCTTCTGTCTCTGATAGTCACCTGAAGAAATCGGAACTAATATCATCAATTCTCACATAATTGCTAGCTACACTAACTTCCTATTGGACTTCATTTTGCTTGGTTTATATATGATAACTTCCTCTTCTTGAAATTCACTGTTTTTCTTGGTTATATAACATTGCTAGTTCCTGTCATTTTAGGTAGGACAGACTAGGCCATGTCACCATAACAAATGAACCCTGATTTTTTCTTGTTTATTCTTTTAAGTTCTAGATAGATTCTTGTTATTAGGCCTTTATCAGAAGTGTAGAGAGCAAATATTTTCTCCCATTCTGTGGGTTATCTATTTGTTCTAATGACGGTTTCCTTAGCTGTGCAGAAACTTTTTAATTTGATGAGATCCCATTTGTTTATTTTTGATGTAGTGGTGATTGCCTTGGGGCTCTTCCTTAGAAATTCTTTGCCTAGACCAATGTCTGATAGGGTTTTCCCAACGTCTTCTTCTAGGATTCTTAAGGTTTCATGTCTTAGGTTTAAGTCTGTTATCCATCTTGAGTAAATTTTTGTAAGAGGTGAGAGATATGGATCTTGTTTCAATCTTCTGCATGTAGCTAACCAATTTTCCCAGCACCATTTATTGAAGAGGGATTCTTTTCCCCATTGTATATTTTTGTCTTCTTTATCAAATATTAGGTTGCCATATACTGATGGTTTCATCTCTAGTATCCCAGATCTAGAGAATGGCTTATATCAAGAAATCCCAAAACAACAAATGCTGGTGAGGATGTGGAGAGACAGGAACACTCCTACACTGCTGGTGGGACTGCAAATTAGTGCAACCTCTGTGGAAAAGAATATGGATATACCTCAAACAGCTAGATATAGAAATACCATTTGACCCAGCAATACCATTGTTGGGCATCTACCCGAAAGAGCTTAAGACATTCTACTATAAAGACATCTGCACCCGAATGTTTATGGCAGCACAATTCACTATTGCAAGATCATGGAAACAACCCAAGTGTCCGTCAATTCATGAGTGGATAACTAAAATTTGGTATATGCTCACAATGGAATACTATTCAATTCTAAGAAATGACAGTGAATTAGCACCATTTATGCTATCCTGTATTAAGCTTAAACCCGTCATCCAAAGTGAGGTGACACAAGATCAAGAAAATGGGCTCCACATCTACTCGCCATCAAATTGGTACTGACTGATTAAAACTATGATGCTCAAATGGGGATAGTGCCTACTAGGGTTTGGGGGAGGGGGAGATACACATCTTAGGGTTGTGATGAGCATGGGCAGGGGAGGGAATACATCTAAAACTTCCAAGGGAAAGGCTAAGATATACAATGTAACCCAAAGGTCAAAAAAAAGGGAAAAAACAAACAAACAAACAAACAAACTTTTATTGGGTGGTGGGCAAATGGGAGGGGGAAGGAGGGGAAGAATTTACACTTACAAAATAGGTGTGATGAGCACCACCTGTGAGTAGGATATGCTTGATGTTTTGGTAAGG
Source organism: Mirza zaza (assembly GCA_008750895.1). Lineage (NCBI taxonomy): Eukaryota > Metazoa > Chordata > Mammalia > Primates > Cheirogaleidae > Mirza > Mirza zaza. Next base: position 52,405 of record VSMD01042245.1, read on the forward strand.
TGGGGGTGGAGGAAGGAATGGCAGGGGCAATATATGTAACCCTAACAATATTTTTACCCCCATAATATGAAAAAATAAAAAAATTAAAAAAACAACAAATGAACCCTGAAATCTCAATGGAATAACATATTCAAATTTTATTTTGCTTATGCCAATTTCAATGTAGATTGTTTGGGGAGTTTTCTTTCTCTTGGCCCTACACCATTTGGAGAATTTGGTGTCCTGGGTTGCTACGACAAGGGAAGAGAGCAAGGGAGGAGACGTACTGGCTCTTGATTTTCTCATGTCACTAATGCTCAGAATTTATTGATCGAAATTATTCATATGACCCCAATGCAAGCGCTAGAAATTGTTGATAACATATTTGGTGAGCACTCACTGTCTCTGCTGCACCTGCTTTTTATCCTACTTCACTAACCACTCCTTGCCCATACTCTAGTCTTCCTGCACCGGGAATCCACTTTTAGTAATCTTCTTTAAGACTGAGAACATTCCCTGAGTGACTCAATTTCTTTATCTGGCTTGTTATCTTTATTCTGATAAATCTAATTATTTGCCCCTGACTTTTGTCATTCCCCTAAGGTTTTGACATATATTTCCATATGTCTTACAGATATTAAAATCTGAAAAATTCCACAGACACCTTAACCAACAATATGTTTAAGACTGAATTTATATCTCTCATCCCAAACTTCTTCTTCCTTTATACACATTCACTAGTTGTTCTGATGTATTTTTGTCATGCTTGTATTAATTTTCCTAAATTTTTTTAGAGTGAGAAATGGTGTTGAAAGGTAGAAATGGCTTACACTTCAAAGAAAGGGCCTTTTACCGATGCAAAAGGAGGTGAATTTGATCCTGAAACAGTGAGTATTTTTAAGGATATAAACACAAATACATAATATTTGGAAAAAGGATGATATGGAAAGAAATGTCCTCCCTTAAGAGGACAGAAAGTTAAAGGAGAGAAAAAACTTAGAAAAAAGATCAAGAGATACATGGTAGCTATTATTAGATGTTAGATAATTGTTTAAAGTTCCAGCATAATGTCAGTGTTTTGTAAGTTGAAGACCATCATATTCAAAAATATACCTTTCAGAACATAATGACTATTAAAATAAAAACTCAACAATTAACCTATAAGAAAAGAGGAAATATTATCCTTTTAATCTAGCATTATGATGAGGTTCCCTTGAAATAAGGACATTTACTAAATTGTTCTTTTTTCAAATTGACCTTTCTTTTTCTTCCAACAAGACTAATCAAGTAAGCTGACCTTGGCTATTCTTATGACATCCTCTTTATGAAGAACTTAGTAACAATATAGAGCTACAAAATAAATCTTAAGAAGTACTTTCTAATTCAAATTTATGAAAAAATATCCTTATATTTTTCCTTACTATGTACACATTACTTATTCTTAATATCTTATATTTTTTAAATGAATTAATTTTTAAGTATCAAAATCCTTAAGTCTTTTATAAAATTTGACGTTCATGTTTAGATTTATTCAGTCACTGTTTTTATTAAAGCTAAATTTAATGAATATACTGAAAAGTGTTTAAACTCTTCTGGACATAGTAGAGCCTAGAAAGATCATTGTGTTTTCCTCAAGAGAACAATAAAGATTGAGAGATACCTCCATAACAGGAAATAAGACAATTATGAAGGCTGATATAAGCCTAACTTTTAGCAAAGCAGTTGTCAGTTTATGGAGTCTGAAATGGAAAACAACACATTTATAGGGTTTATTTATTCATAAATTACAACCCAATTCAAGAATGTGTTAAAGGAGGTTTAAGGAATGTTATAGATGGTTCTAACATCAGACTCTTTTCATACTGTTTCCTGCCAGCAGAGCCCAACCTAAGTGTGAGACCCTCCAGATGTTTTACATGATAAATGTGTGTATGTATATATATATACACACGCATATACATAACATGTAAAACATATATATGTTTTGTTTTGTAACAGCTAGGTTTAGATATATTTAGTATAAAATAAGCTATACTAACTTAAAATATACAATTTGATAACTTTTGATATATGTGTACAACCATGAAACCATTATCGCAATTAGGATACTGATCATGTACATCCCTTCAAAACTTTCCTTTTGCATATTTTTAGTTCCTGAATTCCATACCTCGCTACACCCTTATCCATCCACAAAAAATCCTTGACCTGCTTTAGTTCACTAGATATTAGTTTGAATTTTTGAGACTTTTATATAAATAGAATTTAAAGAGCAAATGTTGTTACTCTTTTCTGATTGATTTCTTTCCTTCAGCATAATTCTGAGATTCATCTATATTGTTTCAGGTTTCAACAGACTGTTCCATATTATTATTGCCTAGTATTCCATTGTAAGGACACACCACAATTTCTTTATTCACTCATCTGTTAGTGGGTTGTTCTCAGGTTTTGGCTTTTGTAAATAAAGTGGCTAGAAACATTTGTGTATGTACAAGCTTCTGTATGGACATGAGCTTCTTTTTTTTTTTATTTTAGCATATTATGGGGGTACAAGTTTTAAGGTTACATGTATTGCCCATTCCCCCGCCCCCCTCAAATAAGAGCTTCAAGCGTGTCCATCCCCCAAATGTTGCACATCTTACTCGATGTGTTTGTATATACCCATTCCTTCCTCTCCCCTCCCACCCTCCCGACATCTTATAAATGTTACTTCTATATGTCCACTTAGAGTTGATCCGTTAATACCAATTTGCTGGTGAGTACATGTGGTGCTGGTTTTTCCATTCTTGAAATACTTCACTTAGTAGAATGGGTTCCAGCTGTATCCAGGAATATATAAGAGGTGCTATATCACCATTGTTTCTTAAAGCTGAGTAGTATTCCATGGTATACATATACCACATTTTATCTCTATCTCTTGGACTAAAATCCTAGGAATGGGTTGGCTGGATCATTTGGTAGATGTGTGTTTAACTTATTAGGAAACTGCCGTAATGTGTTCTCACCACAGGGTATAAGACTGTTGGTTTTTCCACATCCTTGCCAACTGTTTGTGGTCAGTCTTTTTATTTCCAAACATTCTAATAGGCCTGTAGTGCTACCTCATCTCCGTTTTAATTTGCATTTCCCTAGCAACTGATAATGTTGAGCATCTTTTATGTGCTTATTTGTCATCCATATATCTTCTTTGCTGAAACATCTGTTTCAATATTTTGACAGTTATTATTTGTTGTTTATTACTATCGAGTTTTGAAAGTGCTTTATGTATTCTGGACACAAATCCTTTACTTATATGTGTTTTGCTATTTTTTTTTCAGGTTACCATTTTTCTTTTCATTTCCATTGCAGTGTCTTTAGAAGAGCAGAGTTTTAAAATTGGATTTTAATTTATTCTTTTTTGTTTTTATTATGGATCATGCTTTTGCTATCATCTCTATGAAATCTTCACCTTACCCAAAGTTATTACTATAAAAGTCAAAGTTTTATTAGAGTTTTACTGTTTATGTTGATGTTGATGTTCCATCTGAGTTAATTATTGTATGTAGCTCAAGCTATCAATCAAAGTTCTTTTAATTTTTTAACTTATGAATATCCAATTCTTCTAGCTCAACTTGTTGAGAAGGGTATCTTGTCTCCACTGAATCACCTTTAAATTTGTGATGAAATCATTTGTGTGTGTATGTGTGTGTGTGTGTATGTATATATCCTATTTCTACCTCTGGGATCACTTTTCTATCCCATTGATCTATTTATTTGTCTTGACAACAGTACCACATTTGCTGAAAACTGTGGCATTAAAAATAAGCCTTGAAAGTAAGTGGTGTTACTCCTCCAATTTTGTTCTTCTTCAAAATCATTGTGGCTATTGTAGGACTTTTGAATTTCCATCTGATTTTTAGACTCAGCTTTACAATTTGAACTGAAAGGCATGCTGGGATATTGACTTACATTGCGGTGAATCTGTAGATCAAGTTGTGAGAACCAGCATTATCACAATATTGAGTGTTTCTGCACATGTACATAATCTATTTCCCCAATTATATCGATTTTATTTAATACATCTAAGCAATTTTATTTTATTTTACTGTGCATAGATCATGAACATCTTGGTCAGATTTATCCCTAGATATTTCATACATTTTATGTGATAGTGTAATGCACATTTTATGTGATAGTGTAATGTTATTTTTGTTTTTGACTTTTAAAAACAGCTTTATTGAGATATAATTTACATGCCATACGATTTAGCCATTTAAAATGTATAGTTTAGTGATTTTTAGAATATTCACAGAGTTGTTCAATCATCACCACTATCTAATTACACAATGTTTCTATTACCCTGAAAAGAAATGCACATCCATTAACAATCATTCCCGTTTCCTCCTCTCTTCCCCAGCTTTTTTACTTTTCATCTGTGTAGATTTACCTATTTTGACTATTTCATATAAATGGAATCATATAATGTGTGATCTTTTGTGTATTCTTTCACTTATCCTGATGTTTTCAAGATTCATCCATGTTGTAGCAGGTATCAGTATTTCAGCTGTTGTTAATTACTGAATTAATATTTCTTTGTATAGATACATCACATTTTATTTATCCATTCACCAGTTGATGGACATTTGGGTTGTTTCCACTTTGGGGCTAGTATGAATAATGCTACTGTGAATACCTGTGTACAAGTTTTTGTGCAGATACATTTTCAATTATTTGAGGTATATATCTAGGAATGGAATTGAGTCATATCGTAACTTTGTGTTTAACCTGTTGAGAAACTGCCAGACTGTTTTCCAAAGTGACTGCATCTTTGTACATTCTCACCAATGTATGTTTCTATTTCTCCACATCCTTCCCAACATTTATGATTTTCATTTTTTAAATTATAATTATTATTATTATTATTACCATCCTAGTGAGTACAAAGTGGTATCTCATTGTGGTTTAGATTTGCATTTCCCTGATTACTAATGGTCATTGATTAGCCATTAACATCCTTTTATGTGCTTATTGGTCATTTGTATGTCTTCTTTGGAGAACTGTCTATTTGGATATTTTTCCATTGTTTAATTGGGTTGTCTTTTTATTATTGAGTTATAAGAGTTCTTTATATATTCTAGATATATTTCTTTTGTCAGATAATTTACAATATTTTCTACCATTCTGTTGGTTGTCTTTGCACTTTATTGATGGTGTTCTCTTTTACTTTTAAAAAAGTAAATTTTAGAGTTGACACTTTACTCCTAAAATTTGAACTGGCATCTTTTAAGGATAAGAAAGAACATTCTTCTACCTAACACAATTCATTATCACACTTAAAAGAACACAAATTCAGCAATATCAATAAATATACACATCATATTTAAATTTCCCCAACTTTTCCAAAAATGTCCTTATTATAGCCATTAAAAAAATTCCAGATCCAGTCAGCGTTCATACATTACTTTTGTTTTTTTGTTTGCAGTTTCTTTTTAAAATGTTTTCTTTTTCTTTTATTTCAGAATATTATGGAGGTACAAATGTTTTGATTACAGGGATTGCTTTTGTACTGCTTGAATCAAAGTTGTAAGTGTATCTATCACCCAGATAGTGTACATTGTACCTGTTAGGTATGATTTCACTCATCCCCTCCTCCTCACTTCCTCTTGCATCATTTCCCTTGAGTTTTGCTTCCATTTGTGCACATGAGTGCGGATTGGTTAGTTCCAATTTAATAGTGAGTACATATGGTTTTTGTTCTTCCATTCTTGTAATACTTCACTTAAAAGGATGGTCTCCAATTCCATCCAGGTTGTTACAAAAGGTATTAGTTCACCATTTATTTTTATGGCTGAGTAATACTTCATGGTGTGTGTGTGTGTGTGTATATATATATATATACACTCACATATATATATATACACACACACATATATATACACACACATATATATACCACATTTTATTGATCCACTCATGCATTGATGGGTACTTGGGTTGTTTTCACGTCTTTCCAGTTGTGAATTGTGCTGCTATAAACATTCAAATGTAAGCGTTTTTTTTTTATAAAATGTCCTTTTTCCTTTGGGTAAATACCTGGTAGTGGGAATGCTGGATCAAATGGTAGGTGTATTTTTAGTTCTTTGAGGTATCACCATACTATTTTCCATAGAGGTTGTACCAGTTTGCACTTCCACTAACAGTGTATAAGTGAGTTCCTTTCTCTTTGCTTTGAAATTTACTTTATCTGATATTAATATAACCATTCAAGTATTCTCTTGATTTATGTTAGCGTGATATATCTTTTTCTATTATCTTAATTTTAATGAATTTGTTGTTTTATATTTAAAGTGTGTTTATTATAGGCAACATATAGTTTCTGTTTATTTAATCTGACAATCTCTCTTTTAATTGTGGTGCTTAAAACATTTACATTTAATTTGGATTTTGATAGAGTTAGGTTTAAGTCTATCATCTTATTATTTGTTTGTTATTCATTTCATTCTTTCTTTGATCCCCTTTTTCTCTTTTTCTGCTTCATTTGTGTTGGTTATTTTTATGAGTCTTTGCTGATATCACGTATAACTCTTTGTTATTTTAGGGGCTATTTTAGGGTTAATCTTATACATCTTTAAATTGTCACAGTCTTTCTTCAAGTTATAATATGCCACTTCACATTTAAAATAAGAATCTTAAATAATAATAAACTTCAATTTCTACTCTTCCAAATTTTATTCTATTATTTTCACATATTTTAATCAAATATATTATAATCTGCATGGTGCATTATTATTCCTTTTGTTTAAACAATATATTTTTTCCAGTTCAACTGAGACATAATTGAAAAGTAAAAATTGCATATACTCAAGGTATATAACTCAATGCTTTGATATATGTGTATACCTGCCAGCTGCACAGTAGGCAGAGTGTCAGTCCCATAATCTGGTATATGTATACACTATAAAATTATTACCACAGTCAAGCTAATTAACATCCATCACCTCACATAGTTACCTTTTTTTTAATGTGATTAAAATCAACATTAAGATCAACTCTCTTAGTGAAATTCAAGTACATATTATTATTAGCTGTTGTCATCATGTTAGCTCTCCAGAATTTATTCATCTCACAATTTCAAGTCTGTACACTTTGACCAGCATGTTCACATTTCTCCCATCCCTGGTAACCTCTCTTCTACTCTATTTCTGTGTTTGACATTTTGCAATTCCACATATAAGTGAGATCCTGCAGAATTTTTCTTTCTGTGTCTGACTTATTTCGCTTACCATAATGTCTTCCATATTCATTCATGTTGTCAAAATGGCAAAATTTTCTTATTTTCTATGGCTGAATAATATTGCATCATATATATGATGAAATATATAATAAATGTATATGTGATAAATATTATCACATGTTCCTTATCCATTCATCTATCAAAGGACGTTTATGTTCTCTCCATAGCTGGGCTTTACAAATAGTCCTGCAATGAACACCAGAGTGTAATATTTCTTAGAGATAGTGTTTTGTTTCCTTTGGTTATATGCACAAAAGTGAGATTGCTGGGTCATATGGTAGTACTGTTTTAAATTTTTTGAGGAAATTGTGTACAGCTTTTCATAATGGCTGTACCAATTTACATTCCTGCCAACAATGTACCAGAGTTCCTTTTTCTTCACGTCCTAGCCAATAATGGCTATCTTTTGACTCTTTGATGGTAGCCATTCTAACAGGTACTGTGGTTTTGATTTGCATATTCCTGAAGACTAGAGATATTGTGCATTTTTGCATATACCTATTAGCAATTTGTATGCCTTCTTTTAAAAAGATATGTATTCAGGTTCTTTGTCCATTTTATTCATAGGATTATTTAATTTTTTGCTATTGAGTTGTATGAAAATTGATGGTGAGAAGATAATGGTGCAATACCTTTAAGTAAAGGAGGCAGATGTATACATATATCTTTAAAGTACTAAAATGGGGGAAACTTTCAATCTAGAATTACTCAGCAAAAATATTTTTAAAATACAAAGACTAAATTAAAATTTTTTTTAGGCACATGAAACCTGAAGTAATTAATCACTAGCAGAGCTGTACCACTGAAAGGAATCTTAAGGAAATCCTTCTACTAGTAGGAAAATGTTAATAATACTAGATATAAATATGAATCAACAAAAAAGAATGAGTATGAGCACTGTAAGTAGTAATTATGTGGGTAAATATACAATATATTCTTTTCTAAATCACTTCAAAAGCTATCAGACATATTTAAATAACAAAATATATATTTACTTATTACCTTCTCATTTTTAATTTTCATTGTTTCTGACGATATATTCATTGTTTTCCTTATTTTTGCTCCTTTGTACCTAATGTATCTTCTTTCTCTGGCTCTTGATAGATTTTTTTTCTTTATCAGTTGATTTGAGTGATGTGATAATAAATTATGTCATTAGCTAACGTCATTTTTTTTCATATTCCTTGAACTAGTAGAACTTCTTGGATTTTTGGGTTTATAGTTTAATAGTTTTCATCAAATTCGAAAAGCATTTTTATACATTTTTCTTCAAAATTTTTTCCATTATCTGCTCTCTTTTCTTTTTTGTTGACTAAAATTATCTGCATATTAAGCCTTTTGAATTTCTTTCTCTGCCCAATTTTTAGTATTCTCTCTTGATTCTGTGTTTTATTTGGATAGTTTCTATTTCTTTGTTTTTGTGTTTATTAATCTTTTCTTTCACCTATCTAGTCTGCCATTGATCTCATCTAGCATATTTTTCTTTTAGTCATTGTACCTTTCATCTATAAGTTTTATTTTAGTCATTTTTATATCTTCCATATCTCTATTTTACTTTTTAAAAATATAGAATACTGTTATAATAATTTTTATTGCCTTATTTGTTATTAATAATTCTATCATCTATGTAAATTCTGGCTTGGCTCTAATTGGTCCTATTATGGGTCATATTTTCCCACTTCTTTGAATGAATGATTATTTTTTATTTAATGCTAGATGTTCTGAATTTTAATATACATTTGTTGCATATTTTTGAATTCCCATAGTCTTGGGCTTTATTTTGGGATGCAGCTAAGTTATTGAACTTTTTCAATAGTAGAAATGCAGCAGTGCTTAGTTAGTGTCTTTTTTTCCAACGACTGAAGCAATACTCTTCTGAATACTTTCTGAATACTCAATGTCTTGTGACTTATGAGATTTTCCAATATGGCCAATGGAGACATGCACTAATCGCAGCTGTTTTTAAGAGATGAGCACTATTACCTCTAACCTAAATGTGTGCTTCTATACTCAGCATTAGGTAATTTCCTTAGATATATGCACTGATAGGTACTCGCCTTTTACTCAAGGGAGACACTCTTCAGATTGCAGAAATTCACTACGCAGCTCAATTCTTCCTGTGCTCTATTCGGTAAACTCCAGCCACCTTGGTCTCCCTACACTCCCAATTCAATTCCTTCAACTCCAGGATTCCACTGGGCTTTGCTTGTTTTCTCCCTTCCTCTATTTTGTCCTGGGTGCTCTCTACAAGCTGGTATAGATACAGAAGTCACACCATTTTTCCTTTTCTCTCAGGGATCATTTATCTTCATTGCATGGTGGCCTGTGTCTTGAAAATTATTGTCTCATCTGTTTTGTCCATTTGTTTGTTTGTTTGTTTTTGTTTCATCTGGAAAGGTAAACCCAGTCTTCTGGTACTCCATTTAGATATATCAAAGAAGAAATCATTTATAAAATTTTAAGTTGTCATTAATCACAATATTAGTTAATAATTTTATAACAATTTTGTGCATTTTCCAAATTCTATCCTAAATACTTGACTAAGTATATATATATATATATATATATATATATATATATATATATATATATCCATCCAGTCACTGGTAAAGCCTAAATTTCAACAAAAAGCCTGTACCATCACTCCATAAGTTATTCTGCTCAATAAAGTATAAACTGCCCTAATTAAAGCATGGACTCAAGACATTCTACACTAAGACTAAGGTATTATGCTATTAATAAATATAATATATTGTTTACTATAAGTAAACAGAAAATACAATATTTGTACTTACTCTTAAGCAGAATGTAATCAGATTTTATGTGAAATTCTCCACAGCAAGCCTTTTTAGAATTAAGTCACATGCATAATTTCTATTTTCTCGATAATCACTAAAAAATCTAATTGGATGACTGATAACTTATATTACTGTAAGTTTGATAGACTACAAATAAAATAAAGCCAAGCTGTTTACATTTACAGCAGCCAGGCCTCTGGAAGAGTTGTTCGTGTTATAATCATTCTGCTATCAGAGTGTGGGCCCCCAAATAACAACAGCTCACAGCTCTTATATCATCTTGTACACTAACTAATGCAGAGGAAAAGTCTATGACCAAACATCTGACATTTACTTACCATCTCTTACGTCTGTTTCTTGTGCAAATTCATCCAAAGTTGCTGTTTCTCCTTTTGTCTCATGATGAATATGAAGGATATTAAAATGCTGGCCCATATAATGGCAGTCTAAAAATGATTACGACAGTTCTAAGACGAAAAGATCAATTTTTATGAAAGAAGGTAACAGTTTGGAAGTCCTTTTTGACTTGAAAAATAAATGAGAGAGAAAATTTCTTCTCTTCAAATTAGTCTCATTTATTTCAACCTTTTCTAGCATTTATTTCTTTTTATTTCTCTTGAAAGAACCCTCCTTATCATTGAAATCTAGTTAATATCACCCTTCTTACAGATTTTTTTTGAACATTATTAACACTATATTGTAACACACATTTTTGGGGTAAATTTTTATTTTACCTAATTTGATTTTAAACACTTGTATATCATACTGTTATGGTATAGCTGAATCAAAAGTTTATTGTTGAAACTAAAGTTAAACATACCTCTTGGTTATTCCACGACAATCTTGGTTAAAATCTGTCAACTAGTGTAAACTGCACCCACCTTTAATGCTCAAAAGTGTTTGGTTTGGATGAACTATTGTATATAAGCCTATCCTCACCAAATAGTGAACCAAAAAAGCAATACTTCAGAAATACTGAAGACTTTAATTCAATCCTCAGAGACTATCAAAATTTCACCTCACTCATATGTGGAATCTAAAATATTTGATCTCATAGAAGTGGAGAATAGAAGGGTGGTTACCAGGGGCTGGATCCGTTTGAGGAGGGCAGAATTTGGGGAGATGTTGGTCAAAAAGAACAAAATTTTACTTATACAGAAGGAATATGTTCAAGGTATCTAGAGTATACCATGGTGACTATAGGTAATAAGAATATATTATATTCTTGAAAAATGCTAAGAGAGTGGATGTTAACTGGCCTTGCAAAAAGTTAACTGTGAGTAATATGTATGTTAAATAGCTAGATTGTATATATATTTTAAAAAATCATGTTATATATATATGATAAATACAATTTTCTGTCAAGTGGAAAATAATAATAATAATGCAATTTAGAAAAAATAAAGGGACACAGAAAAGCATAAATAACCTTGATTTGGAGCCCCTTCTCTTTTCCAAACCCAGTCTCCTTTTCCCCATTGTCCTCTTCATCATCATCATCATCCTCATACTGTTCTTCCTTTCCTCATATTTTTGTTTGAAGTTTATTTCAAAGGTGTTTGAATATATCTTACTTCTAAGAAGGATGAAATAATTTTTCTTAAAACTTATCTTCTCCTTTTAAAGTTAAAATGTATAACCACACAAAATTACCTTTTTTTCCACTTTATTTTTTATTTCAAAATATTATGGGGTACAGATATTTTTGGTCACATGGGTTACTTTTGTAATGCTTGAATCAGTGCTGTAAGTGTGCCCATCACCCAGATAGAGTTGATTGTACCCATTGGGTAGGTTTTCACCCATCCCTTCCTCTACCTACCCCTGCTTGACTTTTTAATTATATTCTAATTTAGACTTTGAATGACTTTAACACTCAGCACAAGTAAAACATTTATGAAAAACTCTAAGGAAGTGTTTGAGGAATAAAAAGAAAAAAAAATCAAAGAAAATTTGATCACTAACATGCTGGGTTAATGGTAATATAAACTCTTTAGATTACCTCATTGAAAACATGTATTTCAAATGAAGCCAAATGGAATCTCAATTGCCTAGATCTACACATGTTAAAATTCCTATTAAATAGACTTTAGATATTAAATATAAAATTACATGTGCTATGTTAAACTATAATGTACATATTTGGTATTAAATGAATCACAAGAAAATAAATATGGTAGTGGATATAAAAATAAATTTGTTTTAGAAAGATAGGTTTTATTTCTGTTTAACTGAAGTCATCTGTTATCAGGCTTAAATAAAATACAGTTGAAAATTATTTATAACAGTGCTATCTTTGGGATTGAAAGAAATGAATGATCTAAAAACAAATCCCTTATATTGTATATTGGCTTGCACCTGTAAAAAGTAAAATTTCACCTAATGCTTTAAAAAAACAAGTTAGTAGGAATGTAATTTAAATAAATGAATACAAAATGTAAGTACTTAATTTAAAAAAAAACACCTGAAATTGTAGCTTTTGGTTTTTCTTTTCTTTTGCTTTTGTGCCTATACCTTCAAAGACCCCTGTGGTTTAAATAACTAGTGTGTGTACACTAATAAAAATCCCATTAAATTAAATGGCCAGTAGGCATGTGGAATGTCCTGTCGCAATTTTAGAAGACAGTTTGTTACCAGACACCCTGCTATGAACATTTTATTTTATCAGGGTTAAGAAAAACATTTATAAAATCTATTTATTTCTATTTTAAAAGTTTAGAAGATACTGGAAATTGTAGGTTTATAATTTTTTTTCTCTTCATAGAAGGAAATGGTTGGGTGGATTCCACATCAGGCAGGCACTATGTAGAATACCCTATAGCAAATGTATATAATCAACACAATCGGCCAGTAATTTTCATTCCCTTAACTATTATTTCTTTCTTCCATTTGTGAGCAATAAAAGTGGCAATTCAGTGCATATTGTATTATAGGAGAGTGTTTACAGCACACGTTGTACCTGTGTTCTGACAGAAATAATTTCAGAAATCTAAGACTCTTTTTTCTTGCAAATGTTCTCTCCCTCACTTTAACTCTCTTCCTTTTTAAATATGAGCATGAGTTCACATTTTGTGAAGGTAGAACATCTTACAAAAGCTTAAGGTGGCACTTCCTATAGTAATCTAAACATGTGTAATAAGTAATAGAGAAAAGATTAGAATCCTATATGGGGAAGGAGAAATTATGAAACCATGGGGATCAAAAGATCAATAGCAAAGAGAGACAGACAATGGAAAATTGGCGGCAATTCTCTAGTAAAAAAAAGGCAAACAGCAAAAAGAGAGAAATAAAGGCACTATAAAATCAGGGAATCAAATCCCCCTTCTGATTAGTGAAATACAAAAATAAAAACAATGGTGAGAATTTTGCGTTATTGAGAATAAACAAGCAGCAAATACGTTTTAGCCTCTGTGTTCTCAGAAGAAAAGAAGCAAAGTAGATGACAGATAGCACAATCTAGAGAATATTAAAGCAGATGTTCAATGGAAGAAATGGCAGATCATCTGCATTGAACAGACAGGGCATTCCTGCTAACTCAAAGACTCCATGCAGGCTACATATTGGAGTCAGCACTAATTGGGAAGTAATCTTTATTATTTAATAAAGGACAATGAAGTCAGCATAGGCACTAGAGTTTCAGGACAACCGAGAGGTTCTAGAGACTGAAGGAAGAAACCACTGCCCCTATATAAGACTCAAGTGGAAAATATTCCACACTTAAAGGCAAGATTGTGGATTTGCAGAATAAGATGATCCAGAAATTTTTAATATCCAGATTAAATATTTAAGAAATAATTGATAAATATGTGATATCATCTTTAAATCAAATGTCTTAAAGAAATTCTATGTACAAATAAAACTGATTATATTTCTACTATTTTCACCAAAACTAGGAAAGGAAAGGGAGGGTATTTCAACCTAACCAGAAAATTTAAGTAAAGTACCTTAATACATTAAAACCTTAATGAGGTATTGAATGTAAAAATAAAATAAAGTTGTATTGCACGAGTCATCTGGGTTATAAATCAATTATTAATCAAGAAAACTAAAATATGTAAGATATATTATCAGCTTTTGGATTTTTGTTTTAAAGATGGTTTTCAGTCTCACTAAGGTAAAGTTGACAAAGATTACTTAAAAATTCCCAGATTCCCTCCTCAGTGTTTCATAGTTCACTCCTACGAACCAGTACAATGCATGCTATCTTAGTGATGGGCACACTTAAGACTGACTCAAATGACACAAAAGTAATTTATGTAACCAAAATGTTTGTACCCCCGTAATACTCTGAAACAAACAAACAAACAAACAAACAAAATTCCCAGATAGAGATTGTCTAGATGTACTTTTTGAACAAGTTACTTCATTCCTTTAGCGACGTGGATTAAAATATCTCTTAAAAGAAATAAAATAGGCATTTGAAGTTTTGGTTTAACAGTAAGGCTATAATATTCTATTTGAAGTCCTCTGCACTGCCCAGTTGCAATTTGAACATGTGTCTCAAATTTGTAATATTAGTGATAACTTTCTAATCAAAGTAGCGATTTTGACTACATAGGAAAATAAACATGCCCTGATAGCTCAAAATTAAAACAATTGGTCTGAAGGAAAACAGAAAGCAAGTCTAAAGAAAAACTAGAAGTTAACCTATGAGAAATCCAGAATACTAAGTTTTCGTTTTTCTTCAGTTTGGGTTTCTTCAGAATAACCTATGAGCAGAATGTTGAATGTATTTGTTTCAGAAAAATAACGTATTTAATTCCAGGCTTCCTCATATATGTGTTACTGAACAATAATTTTCTTCCCATGTTGCAAGTGAAATAAATTTGTTTCTAACTCATTCCTGGCAAAGAGTCTAAATCTCTGAAGGTCAGCAATGCTTAACCAATGCAAAATATTGTGTTAAGCCTTACTGGTTTTCTCACACGGAGGGGGAACAATGGAAAACAAAGGAGAGGAAGGAGGGAGTAGGATACCTAGTGCTTTCCTTATAGGACGTTCACTATAAATGGTGAGCCGATCCATCAATTACAAACATGAAAAGATACTGTTCTGTGCACCTTTTGAATCCATATCTTTGAACTACTTTTTTTTTTTTTATTTTTTTTGAGACAGAGTCTCACTTTATTGCCCAGGCTAGAGTGAGTGCCATGGCATCAGCCTAACTCACAGCAACCTCAAACTCCTGGGCTCAAGCAATCCTGCTGCCTCAGCCTCCCAAGTAGCTGGGACTACAGGCATGCGCCACCATGCCTGGCGAATTTTTTCTATATATATTAGTTGGCCAATTAATTTCTTTCTATTTATAGTAGAGATGGGGTCTCGCTCTTGCTCAGGCTGGTCTCGAACTCCTGAGCTCAAACGATCCGCCCACCTCGGCCTCCCAGAGAGCTAGGATTACAGGCTTGAGCCACCGCACCCGGCCTGAACTACTTTTTAATTTACTGAATATTTACTGAGATCCTACTGAGTGCCAACTCCTATTAGGTCTTTTAAATTTCATTCTCAAAATAAGGAAACAGAGACACATGTACAGTTTCTTTCCCAAGGCAATGCAGTTAATCAGTGGCAGTAGAGCTGTTAGACTTGGTACTCATTATCCACAGATAATGTAATTGAAATATACCTGAAAATCCTCAGGTGGTACACTTTTGATTCTACACACAACCAAAATGGACTATATGTCGGGATTAATTTTTTTCCCTAGAAATAAGAATAAATAATCTGAAATGCTATGTATGTTGTCACAAAACTGATGTAATAAGTCAAAGTGAGAAAGACACAAAACTCCATTTAAAGTAAACTTTAAAATTCCTGAAAATAACTTTGTAACCTGCTGAGAAAAAATTAATCTCCATTGCTATGTGGCTAAATCCATTAGGGAGTAAGTAATCTGGGAATGAAAAAGTTAGCCTGTTAGTTTGCATTAAGTTAGAGGGTATGACACCTCCAAATACAGATGCATATCACTATGTAAATGCCTCTCCATCCTGAGCTAAGGCTGGCTTAACTGCAGACCATTATTCGTGCTTAACTGCAGACCATTATTCGTCCAAGGTTAGCTTTACCCTGTAAACCTCCCTGACATCTCTGCTCTCTGCTTTTTTACAGTGCCACAATCAGGGTTTCCTCATCTGCTTCACCCCAGAAAATAACTTTTTGAGGGTCTGCTACTCTGCCACTGTCTCCTGATTAACTCTCCCCTAGAGGCTCAGAAGGCGAGAAAGAGCCATTTTCCTGGTCCAGCATTTCATGCAGCTCTCATGAAGCCATAAAAAAAAAAAAAAAAAAAAAAAAACCCACAAAAATAGCACTGAAGTATCACCATCCCTTCTTTTGTAACATGAATATAAAGAGGAGAAAACTTGGCAGATGCATCTGGCTTTCACAGTTAATGAAATACCATTAACCTAAATATCATGGCCATATTTTTCTTTAGAAAAATGAAAATATGCTATGTGAGAAAATATCATAATTGTCATAATAATATTACTGCTTATTTAATTTTATGCTATATTTTCATTAAATTCATGAAGTTCACAAAGGGGTATATATATTTTATAATTTTAATGGATAAGCACTTATAGTTGTGATATATGAGGAAGCATGTCAGAGGCCAACTTTGTTAAGAGAACCCAGCTCAGAATAGTGAAGGGAGTGGTGGGTGTGGCTTTCAGAGGACAGGGAATCCAGAAACCTGGACTGTCATAGTTACTCTGGTTTTAGCTAGTAGTGGAAACTTGTGCAAGTCACTTAAATTCTCTGGATTTGCCATTTCCTCAATGGAAACAAGTTATGATGTGGGGTTAGATTATAACTAAAATTTCTATAGTTCTGCGGTTCTCACCACACCCATGCTAAGGTATAAATTATTTTGTGGCTGTAAAGCATTTTGTCTTTCAAAGGCAGATAGAGAGCTAGCAGGAGAAATTTCTATTTGTACTGTGATTCAAAGCATGTCAGGAACTTCTAAGGAAGTTAATTTGTTCTCTCGAGACCTATTAATAAATCAAACGGATACTTCTCCCTGATGAATCATATAAGTTAATTAAGGATGATTGACCCTGTTTTAGGTAGATGAGATATATGAGATTTTCTAAGCTAAAATTCTTGCCATAAGATATGGAGCCAGTTTCACACTTTGACAAGAATGAAAATCCCTTTACCAATCTATTTTTTGATAGAATTAATAACCAGTGCTTATATGGAAATAGGACTGACCAATTGGTACCTTGTCTGGTTAATTATAAATATTTGCATAATTTCTTAAATTTACATTGTGAAGAAATGACTTTTGAACTCATTATTTTTTAATTTAGATTGCACTTTTTGCTTATTAGAAAAGCTTATAAAAAACTGTTAACATGCTGAGGCTTATCCTATAGTGAAGCATTATAGAGTTGAATTGGTTATCTGTGTGCTGTAACTGAATGCACTATTACCATCTGGTGGGTGCAGTCCAAATCACAAGTGTAAAATCTCTAGAGAAAAAAAATCAAAGGCTTTTGAACTTTTTTCAACTTTATGTATCTTTTAAAACCAGAGGGATATAAACATGCACACAGCTTCGGGTGTGTACAATTATTCCAAAGTGTCCCACCACAAGTACTTTACCTTTTTATCCTAAACGTAATATAAATATTATATTATAAACTCTTGCTGCTCAAAGTATGATCTGAGGACTTGCAGCATCAGCATTACCTGGGAGCTTATTAGAAACTCAAATCTCAGAAGTATTGAATCCTAATCTGTATTTTAATAAGATCTTCAGGTGATTTGCATGCACATCAAATTGAAAAGTGCTGATAAACACCATAATTATATTTGCCTTTAAAATAAATGTAATGTTCTAATTACTAAACTCCCAATGAAATGACACTGTAAAAAGATTCACTGTTTCTAGCCTGTGATTTTTGAATTCCTACCACACTGCCTGGATTAGACAGAGTTCTCTAGAGAAACAGAACTGACAGGAGAGATAAAGAGAGAGAGAGAGAGAGAGAGAGAGAGAGAGAGAGAGAGAGAGAGAGAGAGAGAGAGAGAGAAGGAAAATTATTAAGGGAATTGGTTCACACAATTATGAAGGCTGAGAAGTCCCACAGTGTGCACTTGCAAGCTACAGAACAAAGAAATCCTAGGGTGTAATTCAGTCTGAGTCTGAAGACCTGAGGATCAGGGGAGCCAATGGTGCAAGTCTCAGTCCAAGGAGCTGAGAATGGGGAACAGGTTTAAGTCCTGGTTAAGTCCTGGAGTCCAAAGGCTGGAGGACCAGGCAGGAGAAGACAGATGCCCTGGCTCAAGAAGAAAGAAAATTAACCCTTCTCACACCATTTTATTCTATTTAGGTCCCAAATGGATAGGGTAAGGCCCACCTACATTGGTGAGGTAAAGTCTTCTTTACTCAGTCTACTGGTTTAGATGCCAATTTCTTCCTGAAACTTCCTCACATATACCTCCACAAATAATATTTACCAGCTATCTGAGCATTCCTTAGTCCAGTCAAGTTGGCACATAAAATTAAACATCAAACCACCCTAATTCTCTACATCAGCATATTCATAGTAAGAATCCACAGGGGCCAGTTAGAAAAATCATGATTAAAAGATGTAGCAGTGGGACCTTAGTAAGTGAGCTAAGTTCTCCAAACTTAACAGGCCTAACTTTAGCTCTTGGCATCTCCCTACCCTACTTGCTCACTCTATTCAACTTATTGACTCCTTATTTAGGGTTCCTGCTTTAGAACCTTTGTTGTTCCTCTTCCTAAAATGTTCTTCCTTCTAGAAGTGCTCATGTCTACCCTTCCCTCATTTCCATTGATTCCCTTGTAAAATCGGCTGTAATTATAGAGATTTACTGCATTCCACATCTCATTAGCCTAACCCTCACTGAGATCTACCCTACCTGCTTTATTCTCCTATATAGCATGTATTGTTCCCAGACATTTTATATATTCATTTTCATTTGCCAAGCCCAAGTAAAATATAAGCTCCTTCAGGGCAGCCACATTGTCTGTATTCCCAGTGCTAACAATAGTGCCTTCCATATATAAGCAATTAATGCTTATTTGCTCAAAAATGAGGGAAGCATTTACCAGCACTCTTTGTAAATGGAAGGAAGATTTTATCTTTAAAAAGAAAACCTGTTCCATTTTTGAACAACTGTTTATTCTGGATAACACTCTAACTAGTGGAGATTTTCTATGTTCTTAATATCACAGATAGTTTTTATGTTTGTTTTTTGTGAGTATTTTTTTCCCGATTTCCAAATGTACCACTGATAGTGGCAATGGGGATAAGAAAAGGGGATTTTCATTTAAAGTTGCTATATTCTATATCTGTTCTATTTTTCAATTTCCAGACACCATATGATTCCTATAGTAGAGCAGACTCTCAAAACAGCAATCTTCATATTTCCCCATCCTATCACTCTCTATGAGTGATACAACATACAACATAGTAAGGTTGTATTTCCTGCCATTCTTGTGATCGGGGGCAATCATGGGACTGCTTCTTGCCAATGAGCTGGAAGGGAGTGAAAGCGATGTGTGTCACCTCTGGGCTAGAACCCGTAGTTGCTGATTTGAGACAATGACACTGACCACCAATATTTGAGATTGTATTTTCTCTAACAGCCTGGGTTTCTAAGTGAGTACGGCAAGCCAAATGTTTTAGCTAGGGAAAAAGAAATCTTTTGTTGTTTAAAGCACAAAAGTGGTTTTGGTCTTCGTTGTTGTTTTGTTATGCTTTTACTGACTGATAACTTATCCTATACTGACTGATACCAGCACTTGTCAGCCTATAGTGCAATTTTTATATCAAGAAGCATGTTTCCCCAACTAGTGTGTGTGTTCTAACTTCCTAGAAACCAGGAAGTGAAACTCACTCATCTTTGATTTTTGTTATGGGTGCTTGGCATAAAGTGGAGCTCAGTAATTCTGCTTGCCATAATGAGAAGAGTGATCACTATGATGATGGCAGTCAAGACTTTACATGAGAGATAATATTGAAGGAATCTGAGTTGTACAATCATGGAAAAAGAAGAATTGGGTGGCGGAAAGTATTGAGGGCTGATAGCATAAAATCCATCTTCTCTTACTTGAAGGATTTTCTCTTACAGATTTATAGTTCTCCACAGCAATAGAAGGTAAAGGCTACAAAACAAAAGAAAGTATTTTCATGTAATACTAGGAATATCGTGGCCTGTGTTTTTTTATGCCACAGCAAAATTTTTAAAAATTCTAGTTAGGTCTATGGGACTATCTCACAGACGAACTTCATCTGTTCAGAATTTCTCAGCAAAAACAGGAAAAGAAAGGACCACAGATGTGGAAGCCAATTTCTACTTATGGTATACAGTTTTAGAAAACAGAATAAGTATGTTCTGTTATAAATAGCATATTAAGTTATAAATAGGTACATTTTATTCATTAAAATTTTAACAGTTATAGCTTATTAATAATTGAAGAATCTTCACTGAGAAGTAGGAGACTGGTTGTTTGGGTTGATTTAAAAGAGTTTTATGTTCAATATGTATTTTGCAGGATGGTCTCTAAGCCACCTGGTAAATCTGAGAATGTATGAGTTGATGCTTCCTTTTAAGTGCCTCAGAGGAACCTTGCCTATATTTGTGCTTCTTGGTGAATTTTTGAGAATTAAGATGATCAAATCCTGGACTTTGGATTAAAGAGATTGTAGGTGTACTTGTTTGAGCCTCAGCACTCTACCTTGTACCTAGAGGGGCTCAATAAGTTTGTTGATTGAATCATTTATAATCATGCAATGATAATGGTGGGACATATAATGAAAATAATGTGCATTCATATTTAATGAATGATCTTATCCAATTATAACATGTTCATGTTTCCACACTAGACTATGTACAGGCTGAGTTTCACCTTTTGCAAGTTGCTTCCAAGTGTATGCACTGAGAGCTTTATCTTTTACTTCCTCCTTTTCTTTTGGTTTCAATGATGCTGACTGATCTCTGTTTTGGAGCCTGAAAGTGTCCTGAACCATTCTAAAAGATACAGCCCCGAATAGACATTTCATATATGGCTCAGCAAAGTCTGCAGATGTGGATGGTGTCACATTCAATCAGTGATGACTATTGGCATGATACTATTCTCAAATTAAGGTCATTACCAATAAGTTATCAGAGAAGAAAAGTTAATATGGTTCCTCATCATCGCATCTTACCTTTGGAACTCTTTTGAAAGGAGAATGATTACTGTGGATAAGTGATTCTTCTGCCAGAGGTACAACTTCCCTGTAACTGGTGATATCATTCCATTGCCTTTTCTTGCCTCTCTTACAAGGTCTTAAAATTTCCTTTATGGTTAATATCCACCCTACTCTCTAGCCCGATCTGGTCTATTGGAAGGAAGGACACTATTCCCAAGTCCCAAGTTCTTCTCTGATTGATTCTCTTACATGATTTTTTGTTCTTGTCTTACCAAAGTAAGTAAGGCTATTGCTATCCAAATTATAATTTCTGACTGAGTTCCAAGAACTTATTTTGGAAGTTAAATTTCAGGAATCAAACTAAAACTAAGTTAAATGTTTGCTTCTTAATTTTATATTCACATTAAAACAATCCTAATTATAAAGCCCTCTGAATGGGAAAAGGATCAAATCAAAGAAATGAGAATAGAAAAGCTCAAAAATTAATTGTTTGAATACAGGTATAGATCTTTATACAACTATACTGAAGACATGAGAAATGCATTTTCATCATTGTATTCTTACAATCTAGCAGAGTATATAGCTTATAGTGGAGGCTTTGTAATTATATATTGCATAAATAAACTATTTATGTAAGTATGGAAATTTAGTAATAGTAGTTATAAGGAAGGAAGCACACTATAAAGTGAAAAATTTAAAAGTATTTAAAAATGCATTATGCTTTTTAAATAATAAAGGCATCTCTTAAACGATAACTCAGGAAAATTAAATGATACCCAGCTGATCATGAGAAAAATAAATCTAATTGATACAGTATACAAAAAATTACAATTTTAAAAATTTGTTACATGGTGAAGCATTTCAGAGTAAGTTTAGAAATCACATCAATATGTTCAAGAAAAAGGATGTGTCAGATACCATTATTTCTTAATCAATTATGCTAACATATGCAGAATAATATTACACAATATGAGAAAATAAAAGTATCTTATAGATTTGGTTTATGAATGTATTTTATTTTAGATGAAGTTAAATATGTTCATATAATGAGTCTGTATATAGCCTAAAAGTTTTTTAAAA
The DNA here is from genome assembly GCA_008750895.1 of Mirza zaza. Classification (NCBI taxonomy): domain Eukaryota; kingdom Metazoa; phylum Chordata; class Mammalia; order Primates; family Cheirogaleidae; genus Mirza; species Mirza zaza. The sequence continues at coordinate 74,715 of VSMD01042245.1, forward strand.
TTTTGCCTACTACTGTTGGCCTAAAGCTAGAGAGATAGAACCCAGACAATGTATTATGTACAACAAAAAAAGTGTGATTCTTTTCTGAATAGTGAAGAGACAAATGTATGACCGATGTTCTTGTTTATTGCTAAAGCCATTTTATCATACTTGCTATTTGGGGTGTGCTTGATATTTAAATTGTGACTTATTCCATACACAGAGATAAATTTTCCATTAAGCTATGAAGCTTAAGTTGCACATCCCCTCACGCACAGGCAGCCATTAGAGAGAATGAACACATTCTATGGGACTTGGTGCTAAAATTATGAGGGTGATTAAAGAGAATAGAGGTTTGCAATACATGGAATCAGAAGCTAGTCTGGAAAATTCTTCCAATCAGCCAATGTGTAAACCTATAAATGAAGAATGCGATTATCAAAACTCCATCGAATTTCAGTGATAATAAGCAAATTTTGATCAACCTGGAAAAAAAGACTAAGTTTCCTTCATTTTTTTCTCTATTGAAAAGATATTTTAGGCCAGGAATGGTGGCTCACATCTATAATCCTAGCACTCTGGGAGGCTGAGGCAGGAGGATTGTTTGAGGTCAGGAGTTCAAGACCAGCCTCAGCAAGAGTGAGATCACTGTCTCTATTAAAAATAGAAAAGAATTAGCCAGACAATTGAAAATAGAAAAAAATTAGCCAGGCATGCTGGCACATGCTAGTAATACCAGCTACTTGGGAGGCTGAGGCAGGAGGATTGCTTGAGCCCAGGAGTTTGAGTTGCTTTGAACTAGGCTGATGCCATGGTACTCTAGCCCAGGCAACAGAGCAAAACTCTGTCTCAAAAATAAATAAATAAATATTTTAAAATTGTTGTAATATGAAAAGCAATGAAGAGAATATAGTCCAAAATATGGGAAAAACATAAGAGGTATGCCAGGGTATTAATGAAAATATTGTCATAATTTTCTGGGTTTTGTGATTTTGCTGGTATTTTTCAACATTTAAAATATATAATTTCCTATAATTTATTATCTTGTTCTACTTAAGTATTGAAGTTCACAATTTTTTATTTAGTTTTGTATTATTTTTCTTAAGAATGGATCCCCAAATTGTATGTTTCAGGCCTCACAAAACCTGAATCCATCCCTCTGTACTAAATGGATTGCTTATAAGAATAGGCTCTTGCAGGTAAGTGATAAGCTAAGAAAAAAGTAATTCAAAGAGAATATATAAAATAAATAAATACAACAACTGCATACAAATACTAACTCATCTTCACACTAGAGGCAAAAAGATATTGTTTAGTCATTAGAACAATTCACTCAATTCTTTTTGACCCTTTTTAGTTTCTAATTTCCTATAAACGTTTTCCCTCTAATTCGAGGAGCTTAATGCTACCAACTTTCACTATAACATAACCATTACAGGCAGAAATTCACTCAAATAAAGACATAACTTGGATCCTTTCAAAGCAAGTAAGAGAAAAGGAGCAGCAAGTGCTATTTTATAACATTAATTTATCTGACCATAACATCTTCTTAAAAAAGAAACAAAAGTAATCACTCTCAGCAGTTGTTTGCGCCCAAGTAGAGAAAAAACAAGTCAATTCAAGTTCTCATCAGGAACAGTTTCACCCACCTTTCCTTCAACCTTATTCCATCATCCCCTTCAATCTCTGTTTTCACCTGTATCATCACAAAGCCTCATTGAAATGATTGTATATGAAATTCTTTTGCTTATACTCTTTTACCAGGCAGAAAAAATTCTATTAAATACCAAGCCTTATAGGCAGTAATGTGCTAGTAAACCAGTTATAGTATTTGACAATTTCCAATGATAGTATTTGACAATTTCCATGGTGTAAAAATTTTCACAATGGCCAATTTCAAGCTACCAATGATGTCACTGAAGGTGAAATTGGAAGAGAGATGGTCATGGCTTTTCATGAGCCAATACGAGCTGGCTCCAACACAATGCTTCTTACAGAGTAAACCAGATATCTGGTAAGCTCTTTTACAACATCATGCACAAAAATTATTGTGCTCTTTACAGTAATTATCTATATAATCTATAGGAAACTGTTTAAGGTGAGTTGAGTAGAAAGCTTTACATCATCCATTAAAATTAATAAGCCTGGTTTCTAATACGCCAGATTATATATCCTGCCCTTCACCCTGTTCTATATATATCTGGGTGAGCAGGCATGTCAGTTTAATTGTTTCTTGTTGAATGCTGTGTCCCCATGTTTTCTTTCACTCCTTATTTCTTGTATGAAGCCAAATGATCTGTGTTGGCATAATAAGAATTGCAAATGTCCTTCAGAGTAAAAGTCATTTTTATTTAGTAAATAGAAAGCATGAATAATGAACAATACAGGAAAATTGTAAAATAATTAGGAAGTGGTTCAGAGGTGCTCATTTACAACTGAGGAAATTAAAAATGCAAATGCATTATTATCACAAAGGTAGTTAACAGACAAATGAGTAAAAAAAGAACATTCCTTCTAATTCATCATTGTTTAAAAGACACCTGTGAGTTCTAACTGGAAAAGACAAGACTGAGAAATGCAGATGGTCACATTTTGTATTATATCCATCAAATTTTTTATACTCTAATTAGAGGGAGGAATCATTCTCCATAGGAAGAAGATACTGATTATTTGAATATTTGAATAAAAGCCAGTCGATACAGAATTCAAAATAACTCCTTGTGTTTTTGTCTTTGTGATGGCGTGGTACAATATTTTCTTTGACTCAAGGAAATGGTTGGCAGTGTGCCCCAAAACATCTATATTTGGACTCTGAAAATTAAACAAATCTCAATTTCTTCTTTGTTCTAAAGCTGGGTTTATTGGTACTGAGTTATAGTGTGATTTTACAAAATGTTAACCGACAAGCAAAATGTTTATAGTATGAGATTATTTTGCCTAAATTTGGTGTTACTTCAATAGATTTTTGTGAGATCATCTTTTAATTATTTTTAAACACACAATTATTTCAATATGATCATTCTAAGAGTGAGATCTCGTTTAAGTGTGAGATATATTATTTTTCAATAAATATACAATGTTACATTTATGGTGATTGAAATTATAAATATGAAAGATGATATATAAACAGTTGTTTGTTTTTATTTTTAAGGTTTGAATATATAAAGAGAAATACAAACACCATATCACAGCATAAGAAAAATCCAAAAGTAAAAGGAGAGAAGAAATACACATATATACTTAAAGAATATTAAGACTTGGAAGAGTGCATATCTATACAGTTACAGATGAATAAAGGCGATTACATTTGTTTAACTAGAATAACTCAGCCATTGTCTAAAACTTTTTTCTTTCCCCCACTTCAGTCCCATTTTAGGATCAAGCAGAAGGTAGGGCAAATTATGCAATAATTTCAAACAGTCTGATAATTACATTTTTTTCTCCTCATCTCTTCACATCCACTGTTTACTTGATTTCTTGCATTTCTCCTTACAATCCACAGAAAATAGAAATCTGATCAACTATCACATCAAAGACAGTAACTTTTAGCATATTACTTTTGTACCACAGTCCCTAGTTCAAGTCCAGTCACTTTTAACATGTTGCCACTCAGTTGAATTTTAGTGTCATCCATATAAGAAGTAGTTTACTGGTGTGCCTTCGGAGTCCTGCTTGGTTGTTCGGTATATCATAATAAAGTAATTCACCTTTCACTCCCCTAAACTAACCATATAGATGAGGAAATGATTGTGACCAACTAACAAAATATGCCGTAATATCATTCTTCTCACAGCCTCGGCCATGGTATTGTCATTAAGTCTTCTTAAAATTGCCATTACACTTCTTTGCCTAGAAGTAATGGACATCCTTAGCTAAGATTAATTGTTAGTAGTAGAAAGTGATATATGTTAACTAAATAAAAATATTTGGACAGGATCATTAGCAATGAAAATTATTCATTTGAAAGATCTCTCTCTAGCTTGCTGGCTAACACTAAAGCCAGATTGAAGATGACATTGCATTGTTTTAGTAAAGATTTAATATACTAAAATTCTTTGCAAGTCTAATAAAATCTACTATAAGTTATGCATAACTAAATATATCCAACATAAACTTTTTAAATAAACATATGAAATACGACTTAGTGTATAATATGACATGTGATAAAGATACAGCTAGATACTAACTTTAAAGCAATACCTTAAAAGACTAATTTAGTTACATGGGCTGACATCCAAGAGGCTCTTGAACTTATCCCACTGGTCCCTACAGAGAAAGTTGATGCTTCTATTATTCTACTCCTAACCTCTCAACTCCAAGGTACCTTAAATTATCACTTAAGGGCAACGAGATACAATAAGGTCCACTTCTCAGAAGCTTTCTCCAACTTTTCCCCAAACTTAACCCTGATTCCCCATTCTCTTCAGACAGGATAGCCATCAAAACTGCCTTCTTTTTCTGCAAGGGTTTCTTTACTTTCTCAAATCCATTTAGTTTTCTTTTATCCTTGTAAAATGGCACCATCAAAACTGATACATATATGTATATATGTGTATATATATATAGAGAGAGAGAGAGAGAGCGCGCGCGAGAAAGTCTTTATAATTAATTAATTAAAAACATTCATTTTTCTTTCTAAATGACAAAATTATAGAAAATAAAATGAGGATAACTACTATAAGTACTGAGGAAATTAACACATTCTAGTATATTTGATTATCCAGTGAGTTGTATGATATTTCCATGAATTAAAAAAAAAAAAAAAAAAACAGTATTATTCTGGGGGCAAGATGGCTGACCAGAGACACCAGCTGCCAGATCATCTCATAAAGAAGGAAAAGTTTCAGATGGAAAAGAATAAAACAAGCAAACCAACAATCATAGATCTGGTATAATGCTGGGGGAAAGTGCCAGAACCTACCAGAGATTCCATGGGAGGAAGGTGCAGAGCAGAACAAGGAGCAAGGTATTGGTAGAGGACCACTCAAGAGAGGCTTGCCATCCATTAGAAAGGGTAGGTGGGGTGGTTTGTTTCTCCCTCCCTCCCATCTCTGGCAGTCAGCAGGCTCCCAAGCTGCAGGGGAGCCTTTCCACCCTCACAAGTCCAAAATCTGCTTCTGCCAGTGAACCAAGAGCTTCTTGAGGACAATACACCAGCTTCCAGCCCCTTCGGGGTGCTCCCATCACCACATATCTGAGCTGAGACAGCAGTTGCCATATTATATTCTACCCACCATTCATCTTTGTCCTCCCCAGTTGGCTTTAGCTCCTCAGTTTTTGTCTTGCTTGTTTCCACACAAACATTTCCCAACTCCAGCGCAGACTGTGGGAGCCACAGGGCCCAGTGGGGCCCAGGGTATCTGCATGACCTTAGAGCCTGTACATTCCAAGTGGATTGCCTTCCAGAGAGAGGGATAGAGATAACCAGAGTGCTAGCTTTCTGTCATCCAGACTCTTTTCTTCCCCTTCTCTTTCCCTTCCCCTTCCCTGCCTATGGCTGTGGAGGGAGACAATTGGGCAGGGCTCTCAGGAGTTTCTCCTTCCCCCATTGGTCCAAACACCACATTGGGGCTTCCACAGAGAGAGGGGCTCAAATCTTTCCTCTTAAAGACCTCCAGACTATTAAAGGGTGCTCAGACTGTGGCTCCCTACTCACTGGCCTTCCCAGGTACAGCTTGCCCAGCTGCTCTGTCAAAGCAAGGTATACCCTAAAGCGAGGAACATCAAACCTGCTTGAGTACTTCATAGGCAAATCAAGACCAGCACACTTCTCCCTGGCATGGTAAGGAATTGATCTTCAGGGTCCCAGGGAAAGAGCCATAGGCCAGATCTCATAAACCTAGGACTTCCTCTTATTCCTCAGAGGCACAGAGAGGAGATTTGGTAACTAATCTCAGGAGGCCAGGGAGCCCACATGGGCAGAATTGAAAAGTGAGCATCACATTACCACACTTCAAACTATACTACTAGGCTATAGTAACCAAAGTAGCATGGTATTAGTACAAAAATAGAGACACAGACCAATGGAACAGAACAGAGAACCCAGATATTAAAACATCCACATAGAGTCAACTGATCTTTGGTAAAGCAGACAACATTAGACACTGGGGAAAAGAAGCCCTATTTGGTAAATGGTGCTGGGAACATTGGATAGCCACATTTGGAAGAATCATTTCTTCCAAATCTTCAAGTTATATATGATTTTTAAATAGTTTTAATTATACCAAAGTATACTAAAGGCTTGAATTTAAGAACATGCAGATAAATTCAGGAATGATTTTGATTCTAGAAAGAAAATACATACTTTTACCAGTGCCATTCATTATAGAAGAATGAAGCAGGATCCATTTCTCTCACCATTCACAAAAATTAATAATTCAAAATGGATAAAAAACATAAATGTAAGACATGAAACCATTAGAATACTAGAAGAACATGTTGGAAAAAATCTTCCAGTTATCAGCCTAGGCAGAGAATTTATTATGAAGACCCCAGTGGCAATCACAGCAACAACAAAAATAAATAAATGGGACTTGATTAAATTGAAAAGCTTTTGCACAGCTAAGGAAATAATCAACAGAACAAATAGACAACTCATATAAAGGGAGAGAATATTTGTAATCTATACATCTGCTAAAGGGCTAATACCCAGAAGCTACCAAAAACTCAAGCAAATCAGCATGAAAAAAACAAACAACCCCGTTAAAAAGTGGACAAAAGATATGAACTGAAGCTTTTCAAAATAATACAGACAAATGGCCAATAAACATGGGAAAAATGCTTAATATCATTAATCATCAGGAAAATGCAAATTAAAAACACAGTGAGACATCACCTTACCCCAGTAAGAATGACTTTTATTAAAAAGTCCAGGCTGGCCCCAATGGCTCACATCTGTAATGCTAGCATTCTGGGAGACCGAGGCGGAAGGATTGCTTAAGGTCAGGAGTTTGAGAACAGCCTGAGGAAGAGCAAGACCCTGTATCTACTAAAAATAAAAAAAAATTAGCCAAGTGTGATGGCACGCACCTGCAGTCCCAACTACTTGGGAGGCTGAGGCAGGAGGTTAGCTGGAGTGCAATAGTTTGAGGTCGCTGTGAGCAAGGCTAATGGCACAGCACTCTAACCCAAGCAACAGAGCAAGTATCTGTCTTTAAAAAAAAATCCAAAAACGATAAATGCTAGTGTGGATGCAGAGAGAAAGAAATGCTTATACACTGTTGGTGGGACTACAAATTAGTACAATCTTAATGGAAAATAGTATGGAGATTCCTCAAAGAACTAAAAGTAGAACTGCCATTTGATCCAGCAATACTACTTACTGGGTATTTACCCAAAGGAAAATAAGTCGTTTAATCAAAAAGATACCTGCATTCGAATGTTTACTGAAGCACAATTCACAATCGCAAGGATGTGAAATCAACCCAAGTGACCAAAGGCTCATGAGTAGATTAACAAAATGAGGTGTATGTATATCGCAGAGTACTACTCAGCCATGAAGAAGGCTGAATTAAGGCATTTTGCAACAATTTGGAAGGAACTGAAGGCCATTTTCTTAAGAGAAGTTAAAGAATGGAAAAAACAAACACCACATATCCTTGCTATGAAATTGGAACTAACCAATGAGCACACAGGGGCACAGAGGGAAGTAAAACTCAGTGGAAATCAAGCAGGGAGGAAGGGGAAGGAGAGCATAGGTGAAAATTTACCAAACATATACAGTGAACACTATCTGGGTGGGTACACTTATAACCCTGACTCAAACATAACAAAAGTGACCCATGTAACCAAAAACATTTGTACCCCTGCAATATTTTAAAATAATAATGAAAAAAATATAAAACAAAAATATTAAAATGTCATTAGAGATGAGGTTAGAAATGTTAATATAAAAATAGTTATAGAAAACAATGAAAAAATGGCAAACTCTTGACTCTAATATAAGGTAACAACAGGCCCAAACATATGAATCATTTCTTCCAAATCTTCAAGTTATATATGATTTTTAAATAGTTTTAATTATACCAAAGTATACTAAAGGCTTGAATTTAAGAATATGCAAATAAATGCAGTAATGATTTTGATTCTGGAAAGAAAATACATACTTTTACTAGCACCAGAACCACCAAAGAATTCATATCTCTGGTAAAAACACTGAAGAAACATTCTGTAGAAGCCATTTTAGAACACGGTGAATATTAAAAACAGAGAGCTTGTGGTCTTTAGGAGAAAAAATCATTTTATATGTGGTAAATAGTTTGCAGGAAGTTAAAATCAGGTAGAATATGCTCAATTAAACTGTTATTTCCTAGTGTTAATGAATAGAACATCAGCTACCAGAATCCATTTGTCAACTTTTATAAAGTACCTGTAATTGAGATTATTTAGCCTATAAAAGGAAGCAATGTAAAGAGAATAAATTATACCTGACTTTTAATAGACTCTGGCTATACTCAAATTCATCCTTCATAATTATGCCAGAAATATCTTTTTGAATTTTAACTCTGCCCATTTGGCTTTAACTTGGCACCAAATCGCCCATAGATACTTTTCAAATTTCTTTCCAAGTATCAAATATATCCTCAAGGTCTGCCTAATGTTTCACTGCCTATGGCATCTAAGTACATCGCACCAGGTTTTTTTCTTTCTTTTTTTCCTACATCTTAGCTATTTTTCAATATTTATTGCCAGATATTTTAAACTCCCACTAACATTTCAAATCTAAACATAATTTTACATTTCTAAAATGATTATATTAACTGAGGCCTTATTGAAATAATGAAAGTATTTTTTGCTTACCTAATGTCTCCTATTTTATCTCATATTTAGTCAGTATAGTGTTCAGAGTTAGTGAATATAACATTCCAGTTTTATCAAATCAATTCCCTAATCAATCATTACATGTCCTTCTTTCACACTAATTGTTATAAAATCAAAAATGAAAATCAAAATGAAATGAAATAAATTAAAATTCCAAAATGAAAAAATATATATGTACATATAGATAGATGGATAGATAGGTGTATATATATATATTTTAAAGACAGTATGAGACCCTCAGGAGCAACATGGTCATAAATTAAAGTTAAAAATTTATATGATATGAAAAAAATCCTAAAAAATTACAACTCAAGAAGAAATAGTAAAATTTGGATAGTCCTATAACAATTAAAATATAAATTTAATTGATACTAAAAAAGACATCTTCACAAAAACTCAAACCAACATGACATCCTGACATCTTCAACAAATTCTCAACTTGAAGGAAGAACAAATTTCGATTTTATTTCAACACTTTTAAATAATGTGAAAAACAGCATGTTTCCCTAATGTTTTGCCTTGATTCCGAATCCTGAAGAAAAAATATAACAAATTTATCCTCAAAATGTTATACCTCTCACTATGTAGAAAGAAACATTTTCCCTCTATCAAAAAAGCAAAATGAATCACAGAACATATCAAAAACATAATGAAGATGAGGCATCATGACCAATAAGAAAGATTAAACATTAGGGAAATCATTTATTGTGTTCCATCACACACACAAATTAAAGGAGAAAAATCATATAAGCATCTCAATAGATGCAGAAAACTTCCTTGATAATATGCAACATTTAACCAAACTTTTGTGATTTAACCAAATGCAAAATCTTAAAAAAATAGTAAAAAGGCATTTGTTTAAATCATATTAAAGGGTTGAAAATAAATAGCAAATATCATATCTAACTGTGAAACAAAGAAAACTGTTTCTTTGAGAACAGGATGAAAAGATGATGGTCACTATCACCATGTCTGTTCAGCATTAGTACTGAAAGTTCTAGCCAGCACAGTAAGGCAAGAAAAACAAGTAAAGATAACAAGAATCAGAAAAAAGGATACAAAAGTCTCATTGTTCAAGGAGTACATCATTTATGCACATAAAATTCAAGAGAGGATAAAAATGAATTATTAGAATTTATCTGCCAGATACTAAATAAATATTTGACAGAACCAATTGCTGTTTTGTAGATCCACAGCAAGTAGTTAAAAATAAAATTTTGTAAAAGATTACTGTGTATATTGGGCTCAAATATATGACTTAGTTGGATATTCAGTATGTGGGCAACGTACCATTGCAGATAAGTAGAGAAAAGATGGATTTTCAATAAATGTTGCTGAGACAATTAGCCATTTGAAAACAAGGGTAAATGAATATAATAATGAAATAAAGAGAAAGAGAGAAGGAAGGAAGAAAAGAAAGGAAGGGGGAGGATAAAAATAAATAATAAAATAAAATAAAATGCCAAAACCAAAGCAATGAAATTGGACCTCAACATCACACCAAAAACAAACAAACAAACAAATCCCATGTGGACTAAAAACCAATGTCAAAGGCAAATTATAAAGCTTTTTGTAGCAAATAATATCATTCTACTAACCATTTTTCTCAGACTCTATCATGTTAGTGAGTTTCTGCCAACTTCCAATGCTAGTTGGAAGGGCCATTTCCAAAAGTATAAGGCACCCCTTCTTGTGCACCTGTGACAGGTATAAGTGCTCGAAAATTGACAACTCTTAAGATCAGCATGCACTCGATGATTCTCAGGAGTTAGTATATAAGTACTCAGGCTTCCTCTCCTCTTGAGTGGAATAATTCAGCATTGTGCATATTGTACCATATCCTGCCAGGACTAAGCTTCTTTCCTGTCATAGAAGCTGGCTTAATAGCATGCATACTAGCTGCTTTCTCTTTTCTGTATCATTTTCCCATTCTCCTACTGATGTACCCGCATCTTCCACATAAACTGCTTGCACTCAAATCCTTGGCTGGTTTATCTTCTTTTGGAGAAAGCTAGATTAACAAAGTAAAAGCTAGAAGCATTCCTAGGAAGCAGATGTTCAGGATGAGATTCTAGAATTGAATAATTCCCCCAGAAGGTGGCAACAAAGATCTGATTGTTTGGCATAGTGGGATGATGGATAACTCCTAGCATGCTGTAACATAATGACGGCTAAGCCTTTATTTCATGTGGTAAATTGGAAAGAGACATAAGTGGAAGGACATGAATTGGTTTATGCATTCTCTCTAGCATTTTAGAGATATCATGGCAATGATAATTACAAGGACTATGAAGTTGGATAGTTGTTATACAATGCTCTCAAGGTGCTCAATGAAGAAATGACATACTTAAATCATCTGATCACAAACTCAGGGCATGGTGTGAAAACTAGTATTCATCAATAACATCATTTAAAGGACCTTAATCTGTTGCAATTGTATGTCAAGATCTGATTGTGAGAGTAACTGAAGTATAGAGAAAGCTTAATTTTCTGCCTCAGCAAGTTTTCTGTGCCAGAATCAGGACCCTGATATATTGACACCTGGGAATAGGATACCTGAGTGGTGGATGTGCTTGAGAACCTTGTGTATTCAGAGTTCCTTGGACTCTCGAGGTGCTTTTTTTTTTTTTTTTTTTTTTTTTTTTTGGAGACAGTATTTCTCTGTTGCCTGGGCTAGAGTTTAGTGATGTCATCATAGCTCACTGCAACCTCAGACTCCTGGGCTCAAGCGATCCTCTTGCCTCAGCCTCCCAAGTAGCTAGGACTACAGCCATGCACCACTACAGCCAGCTAATTATTCTACTTTTTGTAGAGATGGGGTCTCACTCTTGCCCAGGCTGGTCTCAAACTCCTGGCCTCAAGCAACCCTCTCCCACCTCGGATTCCCAAAGTGCTAGTATTACAGGTGTGAGCCACTGTGACCAGCTGAGATGCTCATATTTGATTTTCTCCATGACAAAAGGTGATAGCATCCCTTGCCTGCAAAACTTTCAGAGATCATGCCAGGCAAATGCCAAGCAAAATGATACTTGCCTTCTTAAGACATACTTCTACCAATTCTTGTGGAGTTTAAACCAATAGGAGTTTCAACCTGGCAAAAATGGACAAGTACTATTCTTTTAGAAAAAAAAAAAACTGAATCAACAGAAGGGTTCTTGGATCTCCCTAAGATATATCAGCACACCAGTGAACATGCTTAGGAACATACGCTGAGCCTGGAGGATGAGTGTGCGCATTGCGAAGTATCAGGTATGGTGAATGTTTACTGATATGAGAATTCTTTCTGGTTCCTCAGGATTTAAAAGCCTTGCCAGGACACCTGAAACCATTCCTAAAAGTATTCTGGCATGTCTCTTTGTAGGTGGAAAGTACAATGGCCCACAGTAAATGAGATTTTTGTGTTAGGGTTGTATTGGCAGGATGCTGAGAAAGAGCTCAATGAACTCAGACATATAATTGTGCTAAAGTAGATTAATACTCAAGACTAGAGAGCCTACTGACTAACTATGTGCCATGGGAGGACCCAAAGGCTTCTCCCTTTGCTATAAAGGTATTGAGTATAAAGTACTATTGAGGTACTGCCAATATCAGGAAGAATCTCAGAGGTGAATCTCCATTATAGGCCAAATTTGATGAGAAAGGAAGCTGCTATGGACCTGAGGCCCCAGGTGTTATTTGGGTTGTTAGGATACTATACATTGGTGTGAAGGCAAAACAGATTGCTGTTGTCCTAAACCCCCACTCAGGGGTGCCCGTGAAACCCAGTAGTGAGGGGAAATCTTGGTGGGCAATGCTTCAAGCAGCTTACTTGGTCGTTGCTCCATTTGTAGGAAGTTATAGCCTGAGGTAAGAATATACATTGAGTTCTGAGAAGCAGATTATGGCCTGGCTGAGTTTTCAGAGACCTTAGATGGATCAGAATTAGAAGATCAATTATAAGAAGTTACGGAGAAAAGACATGTACATGGACCTATAGGAGTGAGCAAAATATGTGAGAATCTTTCCTTCTCAGATCAAGTTCCACCAGAGATCATCACTACGGAGGAGGCATTTTCATTAGATGCCTCATTCAGCTGTTGAATTAATTTCTCCCTTTAGCCACCACAGTGTTTCCACAATGTGTTCATGAATGGAGTAGGTACAGAGACAGGGGCATGGAGCCTGCATACAGCATAACACTGTCCTATCCACCCACTACCACCACTGATCCACCCAAAGCAGAGTAAAACATTTCAATCTTGAAATGGTATTTTTTTTTTTTTTTATGAGACAACTTGCTACAGGGTGGCAGGTGAGTGATATAAGATTACTTACCTGGAGGAGTCATTATCATTGTCTTTGCTGGGATTTATACATATAATATGTATGGATTTACACAAGATCCTGCATAATTGCACAAAACAATGCCCCACTTTATGGGAAAATCAGTGAAACAAAACAATGCTTGAATGTTTCTGTAGATCCGTTGTAATCATCTCTCTCTCTCTCTCTCTCTCTCTCACACACACACACACACACACACACACACACGACCGTAGAAAGAGAGAGAGAGAAAAAGAGATTGAGATTAAATGCCCAGGTGTTATTGTAGAACCTAACAAGATACCTGAAAGAATAGGTTGGAAAACAAGGAAGAAAAAAAAAAAAAACATGGTGGAAAAAACAAGAAAGAAACAAAACACACACACACATACATACATACACACACTATAATCCCTAGGTATCTAGAAGCTGTGGAAGAAGTCATGAATAATCAAACTACAAAGACTGCTTCAAAAAACTGTAGGTCAGTGATATACCTAGTATAACTGACGCTTGGGACAGATCATATTTAAAGCTCCAATATATATATGAAAAATTGTTTTCAGTAAAATTCATGAAATGATATAAATTATAATGTCCAGAAAAGAAATGCAGCACAGCCAGTGAAAGTTTGCTTTTATTAAATTTTGTGTATGTATTAAAACCTTGTAACATAATGCAAAATAAAATAAACATTACACTATAGAAAGGGAAAATGTAATGGATTCATACATTTTAACACATTAACTGCCGTGTGACTTGTATTTAACTCACACCAGTTTTGAGCCCAGGGCCTTGTGAAGAGCATGTAATTTACACATTTCTTCACTTCGGGAGCCATGGGAACTATTTTTCAAGTTGCACAAAACTCACACACAGAAAACAATAAAAAATAACAAATTTTTCATTAAATTAGAAAAGATCATTTAGTTTTTGAAGTTTTTATTCTATTTTTGTAATAAAACACTGTGGCTCCAGGGAAAAAAATTTTTTTCTAGTGTGGCAATGTGTTAAATATATCAAAGTATTTTTGAAATATCTATTTATTAATCTTTAATCAATTATAAATAAGAACACTATAGTTTTAGAGCTTGAACTTCTGTAATTTGTCAATGATTTCATGAATATGAGTCTTCTTAGTATGTTATGTAAAACAGGGTATATATCCAGGTTTGTCAACTTATCATCACTCAATCTAATACACTTTCTCTTTATTAATTATTTTCTCAAATATTGCCTTTTCACATGAGGAAACAGATATACAAATAGTTAGGAAAAGTCTGAAAGATAAGAATAAGTTTGGCAGATGCAAAAATTAGGATTCAATGGCAACAAAAAAAGCAAAAAACCTAGAAATTACATTATTGTTCAATTCAGCTTTCAAATGTCTCTGCAGTAAAAAAAAAAAAATGATACAAATAAAAATTCCAAGTTGGTATATAGAATGACAAAATTATAAAAGCTCATGCTTGCAATTGCTACACTATCATTTTAATTTTGAATCTACTTTATAAATTAAGTACTACGGGGGTAGGAGACAAATTTTATATAAGACTTGAGTAGTAATTTCTAAATGTTACAAACTTTTTCTTGAAATGATTGCATATAGCTGAGTCTATGTGTCTGGTCTGACTGTATAATTTGGCATACTCATTAAGCTTATATGTAAACTATAATGTTTATTAAAGCATAAATAATAAAAATATTCTAATTAGAAGATTTCATATATATTATAAAAATTCAACAATAGTAACAGCAATTGTTCAGAACTTAGATCATGAAAAGAATGAAAATATTTTATCCAACACATTGTTTAGAATTGCTGATGCATGGTGATAATAATGAAAAATATTGGATTTAATTGGTTTTAATGCGGCTATGATCCTCTTTACAGACTTGTGTCCCTTATTGCCTGCACTCTTACCATTCAACTCTTGGAATAAACCGCTATTGGGCTAAGGTTCCTAACAATGGGGGGGGGGGGAGGCAATAGTGGATCTCCAAGTTTCCTTAAAAGCATCCAATTAAAGAATTAATAATTTTTAAGCACCTCCCAAACCCCCAAAAGAAGTTACCACACGTGACAAGCGTAGTTAAATAGGAACATTCTTGTCTTTCATCTCCTCTGCCACCTCCTCTGCCAGCGAGTGGGAGAAGAGAAGGAAAGTGAAAGTAAAAGGCAGATAGAGATTAAGCCAGATACACCTCTTTGCCTGCAGAAGGCTAGCCTGAAGCAAACCACAGTTTAGGGAGTGTGGGAAGTTGGGTGGGAAAGTGGTAAGCCTTGAATTGCCCCAATTCATATGTTGATGTCCTAATCTCTAGTACCTCAGGGTGTAGCCTAATAAGAAAATAGGGCTGTGACAAATGTAATTATTAGGGATCCTAACTGGGGTAGGGTGGGCCCCAATTTGCTATGACTGCTGACATTATAAAGGAGAAATTTGGAGAAATTTGGACGTACACAAGGAGAATGCCATATGGAGATGAAGGCAGATATTAGGGTGATGCTTCAACATGTTGAAGAAAGCAAAACTTGCCAACTAGAAGCTAGAGGAAATGCCAGTCAATAGCTAAAAAGAATGAGAGATCAGTATAAACTAGTAGCTTGAACCTGGAAATTGATGAAGAAAATTAAAAATTCACAGAGCAATAATATAGGCACATCAGTTGTTTATAGGCAGTACATGGAAAAGCACCTAAAACATTATGGTTTTTGTGCATTTATACTGTCAAAGGGAAATACAATTTTATCTTTCAAGTTCTGTTTTTTCACAAGGAGAATATATTTAGAAAATTTTATCTGACTTTAATTAATCATATAAATGTATAATTTGTGTTTCTCTACAGAGAAAGATTGGGAAGGGTTAGGGTAGTATACTGCTGCATTTTATTTGAATTACTTCTGTAATATTTATTTTTAATAACTATAAATGTGTATCTCTGATACATTTTTATAAATATAAATTTTAAAAAATGAAACAAATCTTAAAAATAAAACCAAAGAAAAAAAAGTTAAAAATTTGAAACTCTACTTTATGAAAAATAAAGCAAAATAAGTCAATCAAAATATACTATTTATAGAATGAAGAAATAATGGTAAAATCGCTGGAAATAATTTTAAATGTAAACTTCAGGTATTATAATTAGTAAATAAATAAACTAAATTTTATAGGGGAGACTATGATAATAAGAATAAATATTTAAAAAATTAAAAATCAGTAATAAGGTAAGAGCAAGTGCGAGTAAATGTGTTAGCTCCATGTTCATAGCAGGGCGACAGTAGATTATGTTAACATTTGAAACATAGTTTGTCATAATCAGTACTAAATTTTGGAGAGATATTTTAGGATCTGCTACTCTTGCCAGAAATAAATTGAATTTCAGCAAATCTTTTATCTTTTGTCACATGTCTTTCTTTAATTAAATTGTTATAATTAATTTTAAGTATTAAAAACAGAAGATTAAAAGCCTATTTTTAAAAATAATTTCTTTCTCTGTATTTATTTAACTTTTAATTTGCATATATCCATATAGAGCTATCTGGAATGGTATATAGCAACTGTGAAAGATGATTATTTCCTAAAATAAGATGTTGGGTGATTTTTTAATTTTATATTTTTATAATATTTATATTATTCTATGTGTAGTACATATTCTACAAAAACATTAAAGCATTGTATTTGTCTAGTGACCTCAATTTATTTGCATGTAATATTTCATTCTAATCAAGACAGTGATGTTACTTATTGTGAATGCTTAGCAAATTAAATTATTTCATTCTTCACTGGATAAATATCGTGAATCCAAAGAACTTTAAGTAAATGTGTTGGAGATGAATTATTAATTAGATCTCATAAATACTAATTTAATGATGTGTAATTGCTTAATTTAAGACATTGACTTGATTGATAAAATGAAGCTCTTTAGATTTTAAAAGCTTTTAGTAATTCCATTGAATTTTCTTTTATTTAACAAGAAGGGAGTCATGGAACTTCTGCCTAATTCAAATCCACGACTTCACTCTGGGCCACTGTGCTCATTCTGAACAAGCATAGGAAGAGGCACTTTATTTGCCGTCAACATGCATAACAGGTTTGCCATTGGGCCCATAAACACAATCCACGCTTGCTAAAAATCCATGCTTGCTAAGTAGACAAGCATGATCGTCTAAGGTCTAAACCTCAGTAGGTGAGAACACATCCATTAGCAGTTTATAAGATAGATCTGAAGATGAATATCAGCTTTCTTTGACTTAAAAGTGTTCTGCCTTCTCACATTGACTAAAAAAATACTAATCAATTTGTGTTTTCCTTGTATTAAAAAAAACAAATTCTGAGATGACAATTTTTATGATAATGGAAAATGTTTCCCATGGTCATTATGAGCAACATGTTTGATGTGCAATAATTCATTTGCTTATACATAGGTGCTTAGATAATACCGTTACTTAGTAATGCTGTATAGAATCCTGGTAGTTCAAATTTAAAAAGTGTCAATAAAATAGAAAAAAATTATTAAACAGAAACGTAAGTAACTTTACCTTTGGGCCAGAGTGTAAAACAAAATTAAATACATATATATAGGTTTCATTAGGAAATACACTTTCTGGAAATATCAAATTTCTCTAAAAAGATTTTCTAACAACAGCAAGTAGTTTGTGGTTAATGTTTAGCATTCCATAAGAAACACAACACCCTAGACTAAAAATCCTTTTTAATAACTTTATTGTTTTTATTAATTAATATGTAAAAAATCAGGCAAATATTGAAAAGTAGAGTATAAAATATTTATCACCAACAATCCTTTTAATAACTATTTTTTGCAAATTAATACATACTGATTAAAAATATTATAAAGTGAAGAGTGTAAAATGTTTCTCTGTTAATGTTTTGAATAACATTCTTTTAGAAAAATTCTTCTATATTTCTCTCTCTCAATCTCGATCTCCCTGTCCCTCTTCCTCCACCACTCCTTCCTTCCATTCTCTCTCTCTCTTTCTCTCTCTCTCTCTCTCTCTCTCTTTCTCGTATAAATAGAAGCACAATATGTATACTACTTGGCAACATTTTCTACTAAGAATAATATTAAATGTACTTCATACTATTGTTGTCTGCCTATAATTTATTTAACTAATAAATTATTGATGCATAATCACTCAAAACATAAAATGCTTGTCGTTTCCTCATGCATTCACATATGCATACCAATATCATTATATATTTCATTTAAATATAAAATTAACAGATTGGGTTAGAGGCTATGCACGTGTTATATTCAGATACATGTTATAAACTTCCATACATGACATGGAACAGTGACACAGCCACCACCAGGAGAGGTCCATCTCCTCACACTCTCAAAAACTGAATTTTTTCAACACTTTTAATTCCTATAAATTTTAGATGTTTTATATATTTTTGGTGAGATTGTACATTAATTAATTTAATCCCTACTAAAATTTCAATTCCCTTTATGAAATTTGACCTAGCCTTTTTTCTCCACTGATGTTTTTTCCTATCTAATTTTTATTTGAGAAATTCACATACTATAAAATTTGCTCTTCTAAAATATACAATTTGGTAATTGGTCAGCCATCACCACTATTTAATTCCAAAATATTTTCATCACCTTGACATCAATGCCAGGAAAGGACACAACAACAATAAAAAAAGAATAGACCAACGTTCTTTATGAATATAAGTGCAAAAATTCCCCATAAGATACGAAATGTAAGCCACAGAGGCATCATCAGTTTTACATATATATTATACACACACACAAATACATATTTTTTATGTTGAAATATTTTAAAATCTGGATGGAAAACAAATCCCTGTAAATCATGTAGAGCAAGCTTTCAAAAGTGTTCAGGACAATTGATATTAGAAGCAGTATAGCCTATTATACTGCTTCTATATTCTACATTCCACAGAAGTTTGACTTAAAAAAATGCATAATTTAAAAAAAAATATTTCTTACTCTAATCTTTTGCCAAACCTTTTTTTTTGGAAAGATACCAAAGCTGCCCAGAATTGCGGTAACTATTTCAACCAAGGAGTAATTTTGTTTTATCAAAAGGCACTGATTACCACTTAGAAGAACATTTCTATCTATAGCCAGATCCATCTGGATGATAACGTCCATTAGTTAGGAAGCAGAACATTCACATGTTGCCCAACATATAATCATCTGATCCCTAAATAGCCAATATGCTATTTTAAGTGTCTTATGCCTTTTTAACATATGTGGAAATACCAATGACCTTAACTATGTATTCTTTCTATATATACTAAAGACACATTTCTGTATACCCAGAAATCTGCAGTTTTAAAATAACAGATTGAATGAATGTTAGACATAAGCATTTCACTATGCACCCTCCCATGCTTTGCGAAATAGACTTATATAAAGGTAAAAACAGAATGATTAACATAAACAAAGGCACATTGAGATATGATTACTTTTTAAAAAATTTTTGTACTTTAATCTTAATTTGTATTACAAAATAAGTACAACTGTCTATTCTTTTATAAATTTGTTGCCATGAAAATATTTGTGCATATAATCAGGAAATTTCTCGAGAATATTTCTATGTGTTGAATTCCTTGGAAGAAGAGTTGCTAAGACAAATGCTATTCACATTTTTCAAAATGCTATACTAGTTTATTGTTCCTCCAAAAATGTTTGGCAATATCCTTTCCCAACACAACTACCAACATACTAAGATTTCTTTTCTTGCAAAAATTTTTGTTTTTCTTTCAGTTACAAATTGCTTCCTTTATTAACACTTGCTTGTTTTTTCTCTACTCATGTCTATTCCTAAGCAAATTTTTTGATATAATGTAATCTCCCAAATATAAAATTTGTAGGCCAAAGAAAGCAAGTAGTCCATCAGTTCAGCTCGTTAGTATGGGGGGGCTGTGGGCTTTCTGTGACTTCTTTTAACACTGTCCTGGGAATCTCCTTCATGTCTCACTGCTATATAAGCTCCTTTTTCTAAGGTCTCATGTCTTCTTTCTAGGATTACTGTCTTATTTTAGGAGAAAATATCTTACAGTAGATTGTTGAGAAGAGTTTATGAGAAATCAGTAGTTTTAATTAGTATCTGAAAATGTCTTTATTCTAAACTTACTTTGGATGCATCATTTGCTTGGGTCTAGAATTCTAGGTTGAATTTTTTTGTCCAATTATGGTAGTCCCTCCCTTACCCATGGAGGATACATTCTAACACCCCCAAATAATGTCTGAAACCATGGATAGTACCAAACCTTATACATATCATGTTTTCTTCTATGCATACATACCTATGATAAAGTTT
This sequence comes from Mirza zaza, assembly GCA_008750895.1. Lineage (NCBI taxonomy): Eukaryota > Metazoa > Chordata > Mammalia > Primates > Cheirogaleidae > Mirza > Mirza zaza. The sequence continues at coordinate 95,137 of VSMD01042245.1, forward strand.
AATTTATAAATTAGACACAGTAAGAAATTAACAATAACTAATAATAAAATAGAACTATTATAATAATATACTGTAATAAAAGTTATGCCGATGTTTATTTCTGGAATATTCCATTTATTATTTTTGGACCACTGCTGACTGCAGATAACTGAAGCCCCAGAAAGCAAAACTGCAGAGAAGGAGGGTACTGTATTGTTGTTAAGGAATTCACACTGAATTCTGAAATTTTATACAGCTCTCACTCTTTTTTTGTATAAACCTTTAGGGTTCTCTCTAATTATGTAATTTAATTTCCTGATTGTGTACTTTGTTGTTCGTCTTTCTTTGTGCATTGTACTAGAGACTTCATAGTTCCACCGACATATTCCTCACAAAAATTTTCTTATATTATTTCTTTGATAAATTCTTTCATTCTACTTTTACTCTGTTCTTTTTTTTTTTTTTTTGAAGACCCACTAATCTGAAGATAAATTTGTCAGAGTGATTCTCTATTCTTACTGTATTTTCCTCCTTTTATTTTTTCTGTGAGATTTCCTCAAATTTAAATCTCCAAACTATTAACGTTTAGGTTTGAATTTCATATCTTTGATTTTTAAAAACATTTTCTTGGCCTCTATTGTCTGAATATTCATCTTTTTTCTCAATTGTATTTTGCTTTTGTTACATTGTACAATACTTTTCTCTTCTTTATGATAATATTAAATACAGGGCATTGTACCACTTTTCAAGTTTCTTCAGCTCCTGAGTTTTCTCTTTCCTCTGACTTCATTCTACTTGTTACTCTCGTTTCCACCCTTCATGTTGGAAAATTTTGTCAAATATCTGGTGATTCTTGTCTGTCCATTTTTATTTAGTAGCAGTATGATTAATATTATAAGAATTTTGCTGTTCTTGTAGAGTGGGTCTAGAGGTCTTGCCAACTTTTTTTTTTTTAATCCTCTTTTATAGTCTGTTTCCCACAGGATAAATCCAAATTCTTCTATCTCATGAGTTGAAGTTTAATTGTCAACATGTTTGGACTGGAGGATATTTCCTTGTGTGCAGTAAAGTGCCTCTTCTTTCTGACCCGTCTCTGATTCCCAGAGTATAACTCCTCTAGGATAAACTTCCTCAGAGTGAAAGATGCCTGACTTTTTTAAGATTGAGAGGGAGGAAGGGATCTGGCTACTTGGCTGATGAAGATCACAGGGTTTGGCTGGGCTTGGTGGCTCACGTCTGTAATCCTAGCACTCTGGGAGGCCAAGGTGGGCAGATTGCTCGAGGTCAGGAGTTCGAAACCAGCCTGAGCAAGACCCTGCTCTACTAAAAATAGAAAGAAATTAATTGAGCAACTAAAAATATATATACAAAAAATTAGCCGGCCATGGTGGCACATGCCTATAGTCCCAGCTACTTGGCAGGCTGAGGCAGTAGGATTGCTTGAGCGCAGGAGTTTGAGGTTGCTGTGAGCTAGGCTGATGACACGGCACTCACTCTAGCCTGGGCAACAAAGTGAGACCCTGTCTCAAAAAAAAAAAAAAAAAAAAAGATCCCAGCGTTTAACTATCCCTTAGACATTCAAATATTTCCTCAATTTTAGCCTTACCACGTGCCTTTGCCTTCAAATGTGCCTGGTGCCTTTACATTCTAAGCCTTTATAGCAAAAACCAGCCTGCTGCTTATTTTCCTCTCTAGACCCCAAACCAGCTCCCCAACATCAGTACATACTCTGTGGATATGGCAAAACTTTGATTTCACTTTGCATATTCCACAAAACCTGCCTTTGCCAACTCTTCCTGTCTCTTTGTCTTTGAAGTGTTGTATTTTTTTATTCCATTGTCATTTTGGCAGTTTTGGGAAGGTTCAGAGGTAAATGCATGTGTTTGAACTTCAAAGGTTAAAATTCAATCTTCAGTTCTGATTTTTTAAGTTCAAGAACAGGTTGTATGTTTCTATTCAGAATTTCTATTGTATCCCTCAACATTGTTTAAATTTTTCTTCGTAATAATTCTATATATTTCCAGTAAGTATTTTTCTAGGCTTATGTTTCTACTTTAAAATATTTTAGCAGGCCAAAACACAAAATGTTTAAATGTTCACAGTCTTTCATCTGACAATTTCATTACTGCAAAACTGTCCTTAAAAAATAATCTAAAATTCACACTCATAATTATATTAACATGACACATTTCATGTTTTATGAAACTGAACTATAGTATTTCTTTATTGTAAAGATTGAAATGTACAATTACAAACATACAGAGCTTAAAAGAAATTTAGTTCTTAATAAATATAATCAAACAGGATGTGGGGATTTTATGAATGTTGAACTTGGTCACAGAACAGTAATATGACTTTTGCAAGGTCAGGGGTCCATTGTAGCTACTGAGATTCTGGATTTTCCTCTTTGTTGATGACTTGTCACCTTCAGAAAAAGTAATCTTCAGAGAAATTTTGAAAGGCAGGATCACAAGTTCATAATAAATATTGAGAATGTTTGGTTGAACTGGTTGATTTGACATATAAAGCTAACTAAAAAATTTTAAAAATTAGTTGTTTAGCTTTTATATATCATATGTTGGGATATAAATTACTAATACTAACTTTTATAATTAAAAGGAACTAATAATAATAATTTTTGATAAAATTTTTTCTGAAAATATTAAAATTGATAGCACTATATTTGGAATAAACATTCCTAAGATGAAAAGAAAGATTTTTGCAAGAATTTTCAAGAAATTCCTTCATTAAAATTCCAAGGAGCTCTTCATCTTTCAATATTCAAATCATTCTCTCTTGAAGGATCTCTTTTCTTCTCACCTTTTACATTTCTCTTCTTCAGTTATTAACTTGCTCGCTCTGCTAGAATCTCCATTTGTTGATGGTTTTGCATGTGATTGTATTAGGTCTTCAAAGTCACTTTATTCGATTTCATGAATTCTTACAATCTTTGCAAAGTTAACAGATTCCTTACTTTTTTCTTAATATTTGTATTAGAAGATTTTTACAATATTAGAACATCAGAAAAGGCATGATGTGACAGAGATCAAACACAGTGCTTAGGCTAAATGGAATACATTAATCAAGTAATTAATGAATAGTTTCATGTTATAATCACAGTAGCTTCTCTGTTACCTGTTGGCATTGGCTCTCTTGTATAAAAATTTATTTATGTTTATTCTCAATTGCTACAATATTTTTGTTCAAAGTTGGCAAATATATTAGGTCCCCAATGTTAAAATTAGCTCTCTATTCCATGGCACCTCTTGCTGGAATCCGTGAATCTGACTATAGCCAATCTCCTACCCACTTTCACCTGTCTACCCTTATGCTTAAAACACTTTCCCAATACATGTACCCTCCTTTTTTCTTTTCTCTTAAATAATGTCTAAAATAGCAGAAGGTAAGCTATAAGCAAATGTAAAATAGGCTATCTTATAATATTTATGAGTTTTAGGATGCAAATCCTATAGATTTTGTGACATGCCTTTGACTGTTTAAAATGAGTCTGGAGTACTTGGGTTCTGTGAGTAGTTAATATACATACACCCATACACACATACATGCACAAATACATACATACACACATGCATGCATACATACATACATACACTCGTACATATACACATACACTCATACATACATCCATATACTCATACGTACACACACATATGTGCCAAGGGAACATGAAGGTTTTTTTTTAATTGCAAGATATTTTAGTGCCTTTGATATACTTATGAACAAAATAACTCTTCAATATGGAGATGTGATGTGTAGCATATCTCAAAATCTAATTGAGTGGATTTTTAAAATTTTCAATAGCATCATCATGTCCAGAGAATATTTTGAAAAATCTAGGTAGCATGTTCTGTTTTCTCACATATTTTAAAATCACATTACTTTCACAGTTTAGCATCCCTCATAGTTCACACTCATGGAATTATAGTTGGTATTTTATAGTCTTATGAGACTTTGTGTGCCTATATTTTACTTAAAGCCAAGTTCAATTAAAAATTTCAACTGTTTGCTGACATTTTCATGGCATTTCCATTTTCTTTCATTTTTTTCTTTTTTCCCCATCAGTGGTATGAACCACATTCTTCGCTGGATTGCCTCACTGCTGCCCACCAGAGGTGGAGACAAGTTTACCCCCGGGAAGACATTTGGTAACATTTTTTTGTTGTCACAGTTTGGAGGGAGGATGGGGAAGATACTACTGGCATCTAATAGGCCAAGGCTAGAGACATTGTGAAACATATTCATTGCACATGGCAGCTCCAAAACAAGTATCAGTAGTGTCAAAGTTGAGGAAAAATAATGTAAATGTCTGTGCTTTCCAGAAACCCTTTCCCACAAACCTCTAAAGTGATACTGCAGTAAAAATCTGGGAATTCCCAGGTTAAACTAAAAATCTAGAAGATATATGAATATGACTCTCTTCCCTCCCAGGTAAAATAAACATTGAATAGGAAAAAGCAACTTTCTCAAACCCCTAAAGTGCGAGTCTAATTATAAACCCTTGAATAGTCTAAAACAAACACTAACCAAACTTGATGGGTAAATTTATGCCATGAGCCGATCTCATGCAGTGCTTTGACACTTTTCTTAACATTTCCCTTCTTTATAATATTTAGATTGAAAGTGGATTTATAATTCTTATTCCAGTCATTACTTAACAGAAACACTGAGGTCACAGCAAATAAAGCAGTATGAGTTAATGAGAACAGCTTTAGCCAAAGAGGAGGTATTTCTCCAAGTACATCAAGTGCTTCACATATATTAAGAAACCCCAGCTGAATCGATTTAATAATGTTGGGATTTACACAATTATTACAGAACCTTCATTATTCACCCAGTCTGCGCATACCACAGCACAAATGAACATCTCAGTCTGGTGGTATTAACATTGCCATTTTCTCACCCATTCCCAGACCATCTGCTCCATGCTGATCATTCACTGCTTTAACATTTAACAGTTACCCAACTGCAACTTAGCAGATTTGTGTACTTTTGAAAACAGCTGGTTTAATAACTGCTTCAGAGCTTTTGGATAAAGAAATTATTTTGTAGTGCTTTATAATAGTCTTTTTTTATCGGTGCCTCTGAGGAAAGAGTATTACGCTTGCTTCATTTATGCATCTGTGATAGCTCATAATATTTCTTGTCACATTTGGAAACATATTTTCAGTATTTATAGCACAATAATGTAGGGAATCTTTATTACCCTTCTTGTTTTTTTGTTTGTTTTTTTAAATGTCTCTGAGGACTAGAGTAAAACCTTTTGCATGAAATAATTCAGAGTAGTACAATGGTATAAATTTGAATTGTCCCAGAGTTTCCATTCACTTGCTATGCCAAATGAATTTGTTTCTACTTCAGTGATGTTTCTCTTTTTCCCACTTGTTAAAAAAAATGCAAGAAAAAATAACTACTTGTTTCAATATTCCAGGTTTCTAACTAGACATATATTTCCCCTGAGGAGTTTCTTAGATAACTTGGTGAATTGGCTGCTCCGTTAATGACTGGAAGTGGCCCAAGGGCTGCTTCTGGGTGCTGGCACTGTTCTGATTTTTTAAACTAGGTAGGGGTTACATATGCATGTTTACTTTGTGAAAATTTAATAAGGTGAACCTTTTGCACTCTCTTTTGTATGTATTTTCAATGAAATCTTCAAAAATTAAACAAAAAACCAAAAGGAAAAACTTTATTGAGTCCCCTTAATGCTTAAAATCTAAGTCCTAAATTCTTCAGTTAGATGATCTTTGATCATGACTTCTGACTATGACCTCGGTTTAATATTCTAACAGTCCTCAATTTATACCTTGTATTTAGCAATACAGAGTTAGTTGTTCCAAGTTCCTAATACAACTTGTTGTTTCATTATCTGTGGCTTTGTCATCTATTCTCTTCACTAGTGAGGGAAGAGGGTGACTTTCTTTTCAAAGGCTCCTGACACTTGTAAACCCAATTCAGTGTCACCAAGTGAAGAAAGCTTCCCAGCAGTTCCCTCCATATCTGTTAGCACCATCAACTCTCTGCTCTATATTGCTGTTCTTGCTACGTTATTATATTCCCACTGATTTGTTCATACCATTGTCTCTTACAAGAGATAAGGGCTGAGTCCCAATTTTATTGAATTTAGTCAGTTTGAAAATCAGTATAATAAACCACTTTGTTTCCATATGAAATGGATACATAGTTCATATATGTAGATATTCCAATGAAACGGTTGTGTTGGAACTAAAGCATTTTTGAAGAAGTATTTTTTTTTTTTTTTTGCTATTAAATGCAAGGTATGTGATTAAATTATCTATTACTTTTTTTAATAGACTACTTCACAATTTAGTGGCATGGAACTGCAAGCATTCATTATCTCACAGTTTTTTGGAGGTCAGGCATTTGGGAGCAGCCTACCTGGTTGGTTCTGGCTCAAAGCCCATCATAAAGCTACAGTCACATGGTGGTCTGAGACTGTGGTTTCCCACATGGCTCACTCACATGGCTATTGGCAAGCAGTCCAGCTCCTTTTTGCTGGCCAATGATAGGAGGCTTTAGTTTCATGCTAGTGGGTGTCTCCATATGACTGCTTGAGTATTCTAACAACATGGCAACTGATTTTACCTTGAGTGAATGATGTGAGAGACACAGAGGGAATGAGAGAGAAGTTACATATCTTTTATTACTTAATCTCGAAAGTCACACATTGTCACTTCTACCACATTCTGTTTATTAGAAATGAGTCAGTACATCTGGCCCTCAATAAAAGAGAAAGTAATTAGGCTCTATCTCTTGCAAAACTGTAAAAGAATTTGTGGACTCATTTTAAAAATTATCACAGCTTCATTACTGTTTGGTGTTTTAAGTGTTCTGGACGGCTGTCAGTGAGATTCTGAATTCATTATTTTAACCATTAGCATTCTAATTTGGTATTAAACTAGTACACATTGTAATAAAGTAAAGTTTAATATAGCACGTGAATAACCTAATTTTTTTCCAACAACAGTAACAAAAGAAAATAAAGGAACAATTGCACTTATAAAAATTCTTCTGATTATTGCCACTCAATGAACAACTTCATAGAAGAGGAAATGTTTGCTCTCCTTTCTTTTTACAATCTTTTCTACTTATTAAAGTTAATTTCTCTTTAATATTGGAAAGACAATAGTTTATAAAATTAGTGATCAAAAACACCATCCTTTTTGGTGATTTTTTTTTAATACTCTGAAGAAAATGTCCTGAAAGTGAGTGGTCTCTAATTGCTCTATTTGTTTTAAAACTCATCGCATCTCTATGGGGAACAAGCTATTCCTGGCTAAGTTATCTAAGCATCCCCCTTATTCTCATGACAGATCAGTGGGAGGGTCACTACAGCTTTAAATAATCTCAATTATCAACATACAATTTAAGTAGATTTTTTTCTTTACTAATGTCTGAATCATACTTTATAGTTGTTTGAAAGAGACAATGTCCATATGTTAATATAAGTTAATATTTGTTAATAGTTTAAAAAGATTTCTCATTTTGGAATATAAAATTAAACATTAATTTATAATTTCTATTTATAGGCTCATAATAGTTTGTAAAGGACACAAACTGGGTTTTTTGGTACTTATTTGTTCTTTTTCATATTTTGCATTACAAATTTTGAGTTTCAACGTATTACTGTCAAATGAATTTAGATCATTTCCAATGTAGAAAGAACAATATATAGAAAATCTCATATATAAGACTAACATTCGACTTACATAAAATTTCAACATCTTTGAAAACAATGCAAGAAACAAATTGGCCTTGGTCTTTTGATTGCAAAATTAGTAGTATTTATATATTTATTTGACAAATAAACCCTAATAAGTGTCAATTTATATGTTAGATATAATTTTTTTGATTATAAGAAATTTAAATTTTTTTCATTTTTTATTTGTATCTCTGGGAAGTTATTTTCTTCCTTTTTCCCTGGTCCAAATCATTTTGTACAAATAAATTTTTAAAAAAAATAATATCACATTTTGATTTAATTTTTTTACTTATTTAAGTTTCCTTACTTATTTCTCACTGTCTTCAAAGGAAAACTTTATGGCTACAAAACATGTTCATTATCTTAATTGTTATGATGATTTCTCAAGTGTACACATAGTCAAACCTTATTTATTTGTATATCAATTACACATCAATAACTAATTTTTAATAGTGTGGTAAGCTTCTAAACTTGATTCCAATGTCCCTATATTTCACATTGATATTTGAAAAACAGTTTTAAAAGTGTTCATCACTAGTTATACCTAGTGAAGGGTGTCACTTTTCTTAAATGAATTAAACATTTATTTACAATCAAAACTAAATTATGAGACATGACATTTTATGAAAATCTGAAAACATCTGAGGCATCACGCAATCTCTAAAAGTAACACAATTTATCTGGAATAGATTTTACTTCTTAAAGCAACTTTAGGTTCTTAGCAAAATTGAGTGGAAAGTACAAAAGTCTCTATATAACCCCTGACCCCACACAGCCATAGCCTCTTCCACTGTTAACAACCCATGCCAGAGTAATATATTTGTTAAAATGGGTGAACCAACACTGACACATAATTATCATCTGCAGTCCATAGTTTATATTTGCTCTTGGCATGCCTTCTCTGGGTTTTGACAAATGTACATGACATGTATTTACCATTATAGTATCATACAGAATATGATTATGTATGATTCACTGCCTTAAAAATCCTCTGTGCTCTACCTTGTCATTCTTCCCTCTCCCCTAACCATGGGCAACTATTGATCTTTTACTGTGTCCCTGGTATTGCCTCTAGAGAGTGTCATAGAGTTGAAATAATATAGTATAGCCTCTTCAGATTGCCTTTTTTGGGGTAATAAGGTTCCTTTATGTTTACTGGTGGCTTAAAAGTTCATATCCTTTTAAGAAGTAATAATATCTCATTATCTGAGTATACTAGAATTTATTTATTCATTCACCTACTGAAGAACATCTTGGATGCTTCCAAGTTTTAATAATACAGTAGTCCCTCTTATCTGTGGTTCCATTTTCTGCAGTTTCAATTACCCATGGCCAGGTGTGTTCTGAAAATAGGTGAGCATAGTACAATAAGAGAAAAAGAGAGAGAAATCTCACTCATTTAACTTTTATTAGTGTATATTGTTATAATAGTTCTATTTTATTGGTAATTATGGTTTTAATCTCTTACTGTGCCTAATTTATAAATTAAACTTTATTATAGGTATATATGTATAGAAAAAAAGAGAGTATTAATATACATAGGGTTCAGTACCATCTGCAGTTTTAGGTTTCCACTGGACATCTTGAAACTTATCTCCCACAGATAAGGTGGGGCTATTGTAACAAGTAAGGCTGCTATAGACATTTTTGTTTTTATGTAGAAATAAGTTTTCATCTCATTTGGGTAAATATCAAGGATCACATGGTAAGAGTATGTTTAGTTTTATGATAAACTGCCAAACTATCTTCCAAGGTAGCTGTGCCATTTTGCATCCCACCAGTGGTGAATGAGAGTTCCTGTTGCTCCACTTCATCACCGGCATTTGGTATTAAAAGGTATCTTTTCTGATAGTTAAGTTTTCATAGAACAGACTTTGCTGAGCAATCTTAACCACTTTGGTACCAGCATTGACTATAGTCAATAGATAGCCACAGATGAACATGCACAGTGACTTTAACCGACAGCCCTGATATGAAGGCGCACGGCCGAGCATCGACTTTAGCCGACAGCCATGATATGACTTTTCTAATTTTTCATTTATCAAAATAAAATTGTGAACATTTAAAAATAACATAATGAAAACATATATGTATATGCTACCTATTCCGATTTACATTACAAGTAAAGCTGCCTGTAAAGTAAAACAAGCTTTCAGTGCTTTAAAGCGTTCCTCATCACACAAGAGCAAAACGGATTCATTGTCAATGCACAGCACAAACTATTGCTCAGACTATGAGTGCCGGCTGTGGGCAAGGTTTCGTGGCTGGTGAGCACTGTACTGAAGTGGTTAAAGGTTTAATTTTAAAACTCCCAACTAAAATAATCATAATGATCAAAACCATTATTTCTAAGAGTCAAATATTACTTTTTAGAGAATTAGTTTATTATTTTTAGTGTCTTACACACAAAAAGGGAACTTTGCCTTGTAATATAAGCAGAGAAGACTTAGGAAGTTTTAGTTTAATTAGTACTTATTTCATAATGCTATTGAGACGATTAAATGAGCTACTATACCCAAGTCCTTCCTGATACATTTAGATAACTCAATATATTATGATTATTGTTATTGATCTTGTTATTGATTTTGTTTTTAGACTCCTCTTCTTTTCTACATGAGGCTCACAACAGGAAATTGAACTTTATCTTCACTATGAAAAACATACTTCTTTCAGTTAATTTATAATAGTGACTATATAAAAAATACACTGTATATATTTCTTCTATCTGCTTGTTGAATCTTCTAAACTAGAAGTTCCAGAGGTGACATGCTAAATCTTTATGTACTTACATCCCTGTGAGTGGACATAAAGAAAGAAGTGGAAGGGAAATGCATAGAATCAAAGCTGGGAACCACCCAGGGAAGACCCCTCTGAGATGTGATACCACAAAAGCAGGATATAAAATTTTGTAAGAATGAGAGGACATGTAAAATGACAGCTCTCTCCATTCCCTATATGGAATTCTTAAATGACTCTATGTGACTTCAGTAACAGAAGCCACACACTTTACATTTGATGGGACTTTTTGAATCAAATATCTTCAATGTTATTTAAAAATACAAGTTCATTACTATGCGTATGTTATTTATCCTTTTGACAGTTGACAAAAAGCCAGAGGTGGAAGGGATAATAATAATTGGTAAGAAAACCAGTGGAAATGAGAGTGCATTAAAAACAGAAAGCTTTCTTCACAATTTTCCTCAGGAAAAATCTATGCGTATTATTCAGAATTCTCTCATATATGTGTTTTCTTATTTGTTTGTTGTTGGTCAAGGTCCATAAGGCCAATACTTGTGTATTTATAGAGTACCCAGTACATTATCTACTATAGTCCCAGACATGTTTTAGGTGGTTCACAAATGTTTGTTAAGTGACCAAATGATTATATGTGAACTGTCTTCTTTTAGTTTTATTTTCCCTTTTTTTGAGATCTGTTTTAACTTTTATCAAAAGGGGGGTGTATTTTATAATATGGAAAACAAAAACATAGTAACTTTCAGGACATGTTTAGTTAATATGAGTGATTGCAAGAAATTAAAACATCGGTAACCTAGTTCCCTCATATGTAAATTAAAATAATAAAGTTGCACTTTGAGAAAAATAATAAATCTGTGATTCTATTTTTCTTTCATTATTGTGGTCATGAGGAGAAAATGCTAGATACAAAACATGAGGATCCCATACTGATGCTTCATTTTAAAGCTTGATTATAATTTGCAGAAAGCTAATGCAATTTATTAAAGCTCATGTAATTTCCATTCTTTCTTTCCTCTCATACTTAGTAGGAAGCCATGAGCTAGGCTAAAAGTTATTAGGTGCTCACATTTCCTTGCTTTTCTCAAAGGCTATGCAAGCATGAAACCTTACTCTGGTTCATTTAGAAAAAAATACTAATCTACAGTTATAGGTTTGTAAGTAGAAGGTACTGCAGATTTGTAAAATAAATTATTTTGACAACCAAATTAAAATATCCCACAAAAGTTGTGTAGATAATATGTTGGTAAAGTGGAAGTTTATACTTCTTGAACATGACAGCATTCATAAATTTAGTGGTCTGTTTTTATTAATATCCTGTGTCCATTGTTCTCTGTCCTATGTAGCCTACCATTAAACACGTGGGTAATTTTTAAGTACACAGAAACATTAGTATTCAGTATCATTCTGTAAAATTCAATCAGTTAAATAGACAAAACCTTGTATTTATGTGCCCATGGAGTGATGATTCATGATGGTTTCTAAAGACTTCTTCTCTCACATAGCCATCAATCAAAGTGACAGCATTCTTTAGATTAACTTTGGATTCCCCAGCACAAATTAATTAATCTGTCTACTACTTCCTATCTCTGTGTTTCAATCAGCCAACAAATAAAGCCAATCAAGATTTCAATTCTTTGCTGATTAGCCAATAAACTGTGACAGTGGACTTGTGGCAGGACTTCTGGGACTCTCATAGAAGCTTATTTATAGATGTAGCAATGCTGTGATCAGTCTCTAAACCACAAATAAGAAGAACATTGGGTTTTCTTCCCACTTCCCTTCAGTCAGGCAATGAACCTTTTCAGGTAGAAATAAAACTGTTAAAGCAACCAATAAAGCAAGGATACTCTCTTTGAGGTGATGACATTTTGGTAATGCTGCTGCTTTACTAGCATTGGATTGTGTAAATGCCAAGGAATTTTAGATTTTAAAAAATTCCTTTTGTTCAAATGAACATATGCATGCTAAAGCTGTCACTGTGTCCTCATTGTCACGAATCCTTACAAGGAAGCATTCTCTATACCAAAAGAGCATTAATTGCTGCTTTTTAAACATTTCTGAAATAACACATTTTACAATATGTAATTAAAAATCAATCTAGTATTTGTGCTGTCTTCAGTAAATCCTTCTAAGAGAATAAACTTAACTAGGGAAAAGGATGTGGACTGGGAGTCAGAAACCCAGGGTTAGTCCACATTTTGCTAGTAATAAGTTGCATGCGCTTAAAAATCACTTAATTTGTACATGCATTGGATTTTCTCTTAAGGGTGTAGACTAAATAACCTCTGAAATTGGATGACTCAGTCAGACACAGTAGTGTCTTTTTTCTCACAAGGACTATATTTGGACAATTTTTCTCTCATTGTTTTTACGGCTATCACTTTTTGAAGTTTGTCTGAATATCAAGTACCTCATGGACTTGACCCTGAACAGTAGGTAAATGCAAGAGGAGATTAGTGACACTTTGGTTCCCCATTATACTTTGTATTCCATTTCTGGACCTCTTTCCTGGGTGGGGTAGGGAAGAATAAAAGAAATCAATCGTGCTTCTCAAAGTATGTTCCATCTATTGGAATGGACACCATCTGTTCTTCCTGATACCATCTATGCCTCCCGACAGTCTCTGACCTTAACTAATCTAATCTTCAAGCCATTCCACTTCATTTCTTAAAAATTTTAGCTCTTGGACAACAATCTTTATTTTAATACCTCCCCCTGTAATTTTGGAAAATTACCTGACAGTTCTCTGACTTCTTGATTCCTTGACGTCCTTATTTCTAATGGCATTTTCCTTCATTCCACCTCAGCCAGCCATTCCAGTTTTACAAGAGAAAGTGAATTACTTCTGAAATCTCTATTTGGAATATTTTTTTATTGTCTACACCATTTCCTATCCTTCTAGATAACTTGTTCTAGTGCATGTACAGTCACAATTCTTTGATTTCACAAAAATATTTGTTGTAATCTGTTGTGCAATATTATGGCCACAGCCTTGAAATGCCCTTGTCTCTCTAACCTCCCATTGATGATGCCTGCAAAATCTCAATCGTGTATATTATTTATGTTCACAGATTTTATGTGATCCCTTCACACCACTGAAAACTACTCTTTACTCTTAAGCTTGCTTTCTCACTTTCTGCAATAAGAATCAATTTCTTTTGTCACAGCTCATTTTTTCTACATCATAATCCACTGAGAAAATGTAAGCCAGAAATCTGAAACCCCCTTATATTTTCACCAACAAATCTACCTTTTCCCCTACAAAAGTATCCAACTTCTATCTCTCTTAGTTATTAAAAAAGAAGCATTCCTACTCATATCAAATTCCATTCTCCCCATTTCTGTCATGTGCCAAATTCTCTCCCTTTTCTGAACAAATATTGTATTTTGATGATTTTCTTATTTCTTGAATCTTCATTCACTTTCTCTTCACTGAGTAGCTTCACTGATGCTCGCAAATTCTCTACTATATTTTATCTTATATAATCAAAGAAAAAATTTTTAAAAAGTTGAACATACTCTTTCCTCAACAAATGAATGAGTTTATCTCCTACACAATTTCTTTGTTTCATTTTATATCTTGCTATTTCTAAATTTCTTCCTCGATTCTTATATACTCTTTGATCCATTCTTTTCTCTTTAAAGAATGTTTACCTATCACTCTTTCAAAATCACTCTTAAATCATTAAATATTTCTATTTTCTCAAATACAAATGACACCTTTCTATTTCCATCCTACTCAGCAACTAGGCAGCTCTAAGGCTTATACCCAAGTTTTAATTTGCAGAAGCCATGGAAATATGCCACTCAGATCTCCCTTCGAGAAAGAAATTCCATTTGGCTTCAGGAGTGAAATTAGCTTACAGTTTTCAGCTTCAGTGCCTCCAAGATCTCCTTCAACTTTCAAGCTGAGAAAATTTGTTCCCAGGCAGCCCGCAGCCAATGCCTGTGTATGGCAAGAGTACCAGAGTCTAGCCACTTCTTTCAAATGCAGATCTCTTCACATAGGCAATTCATTCTTTATTACAGGATCACTTGTCTTTCCTTGCATCACTAATACAAAGTGTGATTGTTTTCTTTCTTTTATTGTTTTATTATGGTTGTATTTTTTTAAACTCATCCCCTAACTAGAAAACAGGTACTATTGAAGGCAGAGCTCTTATACGGCCCCAAGAAATCCTCAAATCTTAACACAGCATTAACAACATATTCCAAATAAATGTTGATTAAATACATGAATGAATTAAAAAAATGAATAAATGCCTCAATGTTTTATATAGCTCCTTTTTTCTTTTCTTTTCTTTTCTTTTTTTGTTTATTTTAGCATATTATGAGGGTACGAATGCTTAGGTTGCATGTGTCGCCTTTCCCCTCTCCCCCTCTGGAGTCAGGGCTTTAATCCTGACCATCTTCCAGATGGTGCCCATCGCACTCATTATGTATGTATATACCCACTCCTTCTCCCCCCTCCCATTTGCCCCATGCCCGATAAATGTTAATCCTATATGTCCACATAGGTGTTGATCAGTTAATACCAACTTGCTCGTGAGTACATGTGGTGCTTATTTTTCCATTCTTGGGATACTTCACTTAGTAGAATGGGTTCCAGCTCTATCCAGGAAAATACAAGAGGTACTATAACACCATTGCTTCTTAGAGCTGAATAGTACTCCATGGTATACATATACCACATTTTATTTATCCACTCATGTATTGATGGGCACTTGGGTTGTTTCCACATCTTTGCAATTGTGAATTGTGCTGTATATAGTCCCCTTTTGAAAATTCATCTTTAATTTCCCCAAAATTTCAGTATCTACTATAGGCATGATAAAATAATTCCAACTGAGATACAAATGACAATTATTTGGGACAGCATTGCCTTCAGTTTTCATTCATTTTGTTTTATTTTAATTTTTTTCAAAATTTATTTCTGCTTAACTTCATTTAATACACATAAAAGAATTTTAAAAGTTTTCAAAGTCTATGGCTAGCTTACATGGAAGATATCGAGGAACACCAAAGGAGTATAACAATCAGTTACACTGTCAACTTAGTTAACCACCTAAAAGTGGTCTCTTGTTCTCTTCGTTCTCTTTAAATATCTCATTACACACACACACACACACACAGAGACAGAGAGAGAGAGAGAGGAGTTTTACCTCTATAACACAACTTTATAAACTTAGATAAACCTGATTTTGAAACTATCGCAACTACTTAGAAACAGCAGGGAGCAAGCAGGAGTGTGTGGGAATGTGTGTGCACACGTGTGTTTGTGCATGTGTGTGTGTGAATAGCAGTGCTTTCTCTACTTGATCAAGTTACTGATAATATGCCCTACGGTCCTCTTCCAGCTTTTGCTATGCTAGTACCCAGAACACTATGGGTAATATATAAAGAGAAATAAAAATGCACAGAGAGTACATTTTCTACAGTATTTAATAAAAATAAACAAAGAAAAATAATATTGCTGTGATCAAATGACATCTAAAACTATTGCATGTTAAATCAGATTACTAAATACAATGTAAAAGCCTAATGGTAAATTATAGAAACTCCAGAAAACAAGTCTATTATGTTAGTTAGATGTATTAAATAACTGAGAACATATACTTTTGTGTTAACATTTAACTTCTAAAGATTTTTTGAAGCATGTTAAGTGACTTCCTAAAATAAAATTCAAACTTCAAATTATTTCTGCTTTCACATTTAATACAAGTCCAAAGGCATGCAGCACATTATTAAAATCTTCTCTTCTTATTAATAGTTTTTCAATAAAACTCATATGATTAGACATGCTAGAATATTCTAGGCATTGAAAGGTACATTGGTGATGAAGTAAGCAATATTTAATTTAACTCAGAAATTAAGATATTACATAAACTATTTTACAAGTTAAGTATAGTTTTAGTTCATATGATATAAATTCAATTTTTTACTCTTAATCTATTAACCATAATGCTTGGTAATCAGCAATGATATTTACATAGTATAATAAATAGAATAAAGGTATTCTATACAAAATAAAATTTCTAGGTATAAAT